>JAASFV010000424.1:0-22847 GCA_023334015.1 Globisporangium paddicum
AGAGTGAGCTGCTTTTCAAGACTGTTGGACACTGATAGTCTCTATTGCTTGGACATTCACTCCACATGCTTCGTGAGCACCACGAGTCCGTCTGCGATCGCGATGCTGTGCCACATGGGGCGCTCTCCTGCGTCTCCTCGTCCACGAGTTCCCTTCGTTTCGTCACCTTCCTCTGCTTCTTCACTCAGGTCCAAGAGCTGCGGCTGGCAGCGCGAGACGAGCCCACAGGCGCTCTCGAGGCCACTAGACACGCATTTTCCCCACACGAACACATCCCCGTGGGTGGTCACAGCTGCAGTTGTGGCTCCATACGCCGATATCAAATATGCCCGCGGCCTCGTGGCTGGTGCTGGGGTCGTGAGACCGTCAGATGGCTCCACTGGAGCTGGGAGAATTACTTCAGCGGGCTCGTAGACGCATCCGCAGTCAGAATCCTCAGGGTCGATCCCCACTTGGCCCTGCCAGTTGTTGCCGAACGCGAGCACTTGGCCCGAACCCAGGAGCAGAGCCGAGTGGTCGTCGCCGCACGCAACGTCGAGCACCGCGTGGTCGCTGTCAGGTCCAACTGCTGTACTCGTCGTGACTGTGATGTTCTTATCGCGAGCGTGACTCTGATGGTGTGTCTTAATAGCCACTGGCTCGCTCACAGGCGGGTCCATGATCGAGCAGCTCCGTCCGAGCCCCAGTTGGCCGTACACGTTCGAGCCCCACGAGTACGCACATCCTGAAGTCGTGGCGACCACGACATGACTCCGACCGCAGGAGACACGAGCCACGGGGTCTGTGGCGAACCAGGGCGTTCGCCAGGGCGGGAGCTCGTAGTGACCAAGCATGGCGTCCTCACCCCAGGTGAACAGCGCCCCATTCGACGTGAGAGCCAACACGAAGCCGTCACCAGCGCTGAGCTGCTTGACGAGCGGCAGGTCGACGATGCTCTTGGTGCGCGCAAGCAGCTTCTTGCCGCCCAGGACACCAAAGCAGTCGCCCTCAGCGTCGAGATCAACGGACGTCGCCAATATCGTAGCACTTTTCGTATCAGATGCGATCCCATCGCGCTTATCATCAAAGGACGCTGGTTCAGTGGACCACTGGTGGATCTTGCGCTCAGTGCACGCGACGAACGAGCCGAGACTGGATGCAGCTGTGACGACATTCCGGAGCCCGAGGCTGCACACATAGTCAATCGAAAGTGAGTTTATCGCACCAGTAATCAGTCTAGACGGGGTTAGAAAGCGTACTCTTCGAGCTTAGTCATGAGCAGCACGTCATCTCGCACCACAAGTGGAGCAGGGAGGCTCACTGGCGCTGCTGCTGGTTGAGACGCTAGCGACACTCGCTTGCGACGCAGGTCCTCGTGGTGCTCTTGATAGACCTGCTGGACGACGTGCGCGCTGCCCAAGAGGTAGTTGCCTGCGTCCTTGGAGAAAAGCAGGCAGTATAGCTTGGAGCAGTTGACGACCTGGCAGCCACGACAGTCACTGATTATAGAAACAGGTCAAAATCCCTATCACACTCAGTCGGCTGAATTCGCAGATGCGATAGACGCACCGTGGAAAGAGCTGCAGCGTCTGCATCACTCGCTCCTCGGGTTCAAACACACTGACAACGGCCGTGTATGAAGACGACGTCTGTGCGCGAAGCGACGCGATTGGGACCAGGATCTTGCGGTCAAAGCAGATGCGGCGCCGGCGCTGGCAGGTGGAGCTCGAGGGCTGGTGGCCAGCACTGCTGCTGCTGTCTATGTTGCTGGAATCAGATGCTGCACCTGCGATCAAGTGATTAGCGCCCGAGATGCCGCGACTCGCGTAGTAGTCGGCGAACTGCTTGAGCTGCGAGCGGCGCTTGATCGAGACGATCACGTGCGCCAATGGGATATTGAACTCGGTCTCCAGACCACCACTGCTACAATGAGATGCGCAGTTGGTTCGACTCTTGCTGCTGTACGTGAGATGGCTCAGATACATCTTCTTCCACAGGACGCGGATGAACTCGTGCTCGTTGATGCTGCCCATTGGCTGGCGCCGCCGCAGCTCGTCCATGAGCTCGAGCACGTCGTTGCGCACGTCACCGGCGGTGAAGGGCAGCAGCGAGCTCTGCAGCTCTGCAGCTCAGCGGCGCCCACGCGGCGCCCACGCGGCCCTAGACCGAGATCTCGCGGAAGAGCTCCTGCAGCTCACGCTGCGCCGTCGCGTAGCAGCGACTCTGCTGCGGGTCCATCTTGTTGACTTCTGTGTCGTTTCGAGATTGGCTGAGTCAGAAGAATTATCAGGTCGTCTGATATGGGGATCTGATCTGAGTAGAACGATCATTACCAGCCAATGAAAGTGGCGTATTTTTTATATGTGGTTTGATTGGCTATAAATGTAGACGTACGCTGAGAAATTGGCTCAACTTGTGCACATGCGACGAGGAAGAGACGAAGAGAGGATGTTGTGGATCGCTGTGGCTACTTGGCATGTAAACACTTGCTGATTGTACTTTTTGTAGTGAGATTGGCCGGCGATCAAGTGCGACTCTTACAGCGGATGTGGCCATTGTGGCTCTCTTGCTGGTCCAAGGCGGACGTGTCCAGGTCGGGCACGTGGCCGCAAAACACCACGTCCGATCTCCCTCCCAGTGGCGCCTCAATGAGCAGCGTCGCTCCACTAGCTAGCCGAGAGGTGACTCGATCGATGCCCTCGGAATTGGTCTGGAATGCGGCCTTGCTCTTGCTCAGCAATGCAATCGGCGAGGTTATCACTGGCAGGAGAGATATCGCCGAAGAAGCCTACGAGCTCGACTTGTACGAGAGGTCCAGGACGAACTCCCCTTGGACAGTGTTTTCAGTGTCTCCACTGCGCACTCCAAGTCCTTGTCAACTTGACACACAGTCGGCACGCGCTCCCTAACCGCGTAGTCCGTGCGGTCCGTGTGGTCCATGGTCCGCGTGGTCCATGGTCGGCCAAGCGCTGCTCCGCCGTGGCCCACACAAAATACACACACGGTTGGGCCGGTCGTACACAACTCCCATGCAGGCGCATAGATACTTTTTTTCTCACACAGTTGGATGACAAAGGCCTGCCGGATCGAGGCCCAACTGCAACAATTTGACGCGCGGACCGGGCCGCCAGGTCCACCGAATTTGCACCTACCCCATTCGCAGCAGGCATAGCGAGGCCATTCTCGCCGACATCAGCGCGCGTGTGATGCTCGCTGCTCACTGTTCGCCTTCTCCAAATCCTTCTTCTCGCTTCGGTCGGAGCTGTTCGAGTGAAGCAATCAAAATGCGTCAATGATAAGCAAGAGTGATAGTCTCCAACTTGCTTTCCGACACGCAAACTCGCACTTAGTCGAATTGATGATGTACACACGAGCCGACATTTATGCGACATGTGCAGCTGGCCAAAGTCGGATTGGGCGCATCTTGTCGGGTAAGTGTATTTTCAGCCAATCGCACAGGGTCCACGCGTGTCTTTGCAGCCAATCAGATTAACGCGTGGTGAAATGTATATTTTATGTCCAATTTGGATGACCAAAGTGACCATCATTCTCGCAAAAAGATCACCAAAGAACTTTCGCCTTTTGGGAGATAATGGGCCAGTTGCACAATCTCCAGCGGATTACTCCATCTGCCTTTTTGGGCCAACTTGCTTTGTTGATTTTCAGCTTTTGACAGCACTTTGATCAAAATCAAAGCGCTGTCGAAAGCTGAAAATCAACAACCATAGGAGATATTCAATTCAAGATGGGAAGATCTGACACACATTTCAATTGATGGCAGGTTGCCTGCTCAGCGGACAAAATACAGCTGTAATCCAATATCTAAGATTTTATTTGCTTTTGGTTAGGCCAGAGAAAAAAAAAGGAGGTAGGAAATGAGCAGACAACTCAACACAAGCCAATTCAAAATAGCCAACTTTGGTTTCATGGACGCCGCAGCTTCAAAATAGATAACGGGCGCAAGTGCTTCTTGTTGATTGAGCACACTAATTGGCAATTATTATCCGTTTCTGCTAATATTTTTGAAAGGAAAAGTCCGTTTTTGAAAGAGGTTCAAAATGTTAAATGAACAGTGAACCACCGCTTCATTTATGTTCCCTCCAAATTCGACATCAGTTGGCCCACAATTTTAGGTCAGGTGATTTTTTCCCTAGCCCTCGTTCAAAGTCGGCTCCTGTCCGTTGAATCACTTGCTTTCAGTATGCGTCGCAAAATGACCCCCCGCCCAGTCGTGTACCTCCGTCCCCAACCAGAAGCCCTTTTTTTTCCTTCCGTGGTTATGAAAACAAAATGTTCGACGTTTTTTTTCCATAGTCAAGCTCCCTTTCGCTGACCCCATACAAAAACCAAGTGGAAACCGTGCGGGACGAGCCCACACACTCATTCCTGAATTCTTCACAAACTCCCACAAGCACGCACGCCAGAGAGTCGCCTGCAACTTCGCTCTCTTCCATTCACAACAACAAACGAGCAGCTCATTAGCCAAGATGACCGACAAGCAGCTACGCAAGCGCGCGGCCGAGAGCGGCGCCGCGCTCACAATGGCACGCAACCCCAGCGTGCTGACACCCAACGCCGCGGCCGCGCCCGTGTTCCTGCAAAAGACGTATGACATGATCGAGTCCTCCCCCGAGAGCGTCGCGTGCTGGTCCGAAAACGGCGAGTCGTTTATCATCAAGCTGCCGCGCGAGTTTGCCAAGACGATGCTGCCGCGCTACTTCAAGCACAATAACTTTAGCAGCTTTGTGCGCCAGCTCAACTTCTATGGCTTCCGCAAGCACAAGAAGGACGAAATCGTGATCACGAGCGTGAACGACGAGACCAAGAACTGGTGGGAGTTCTACCACGAGAAGTTCGTGCGCGGCAAGGAGGAGCTTATGGCGCAGATCCGCCGCAAGACCTACTCGGAGCCGACGTCCCCCGAGCGCGAGGAGGTCGAGACGCTCAAGATGTCGGTCGAAAACCTCCAGGGTCAGGTGTCCGAGCTCATGGGTCAGCTCTCTGATCTCACGTCCCTTGTCAAGACCATTCTCCAAGAGAAAACAACCCCAGTTGCTGCGCCAGTCATCATGGAGCAACCAGCTCCCAAGCGTGCCAAGTCGACCATGACGTCCAACTACATAAGCGCATCGTCGTCGAGCATGTCGGTCGCGCCAATGTGTCCGCCTCCGTCAAGCGGTCTGCTCTCCCAGCCCAACTTCAACCAGCTCGACACGATGCCGAAGGCGTCGCTCAAGCCCAGCGAGATGTCACTGCTGGAGTGGACCGAAGCCTATGGCATGGACTACTTCATCAACGAGGGTCGCTCGCTGAATATCTTCGGCGACGACGACCAGCTGAACTATGACTGAGTTGAGCTCCAGGGATTCTATCCATCACGTTGAGGCTGTGTCGCCCACGTGGAATGCTTTCCGGAAGCGGCCGAAGATCCCAACTAAGATGCTTCCGAGATGACGGAGCGATCGCGGCGTCCCCGACGGCCAGACTGCAGGTCATCTCTTCCTTCGAGCGCTTGTCCGACACCTGTGCGCCTGTCGAGCTCTCGATGCTGAGCCCTTGCTGCAAGTCGAGCTTCTTAGTCCAACCTCCTGTTATCTATCGTAGCGGTATTTATTTGATCAGGTTTTTTTTCGTCGCAAAGGATTCACTCTGGCGCAAGAAGATTGTACGCTAAGCCCGCTAACCAACCAATGTTACATAACGAGTCATTGGAATGTGTTCCGTCTGCATCAGGGGACGCTTTGTGAAGTTCATAGCCTGCGAAGAGCTCACCTTGCGTGGACTCGCATCAGGTAGAATCAGACTGATATCTCTTCTTCTCAGACTTGGGAGTCATTTCGATTTGTGTCTATGGCGTTCCACCAGAAGCAGTTCCTGCCGTTCGCGAGCGGCGCGCCCAGCATCCGCTCGCTCAGCAGCAGCCGCAAGCAGAGGTGCGTTGTGTGGATCTGCGTGGATCTGGTTTTCCTATACGCACACCTGCCAGGCGACTCACAGGCCTCTCAATCTCTTTCTCTCTAGCCATGTGCTCGTGACGACAGATCGCTCCGTCACCGTCGTGCAGTACAGCGCCGCGAGCCGCGAGTACGCGCTCCAGGAGCTCACGCTCGAAAGCTTTGCGTCTGTTAGCGCAGAAGTGATCGCGAGCGGCGTGATTGAGCGTACAGGTCGAGAAGCCATCGCCATCGCGTACGCGGAAGACGAGAAGCTCTTTCTGCAAGTCGTCGCAGCTGATGAGCTGCTGCAGGTTTCAAGAAGCGCGTCCGCGTCCAGTAGCAGTGGCGGCAGTGGCAGCTTCAGAAGAGCTGCTAGTGTGAGCGTCATGCCATCGTCGACTCGCTTTGAACTTGTGTCGGCGCCAACGACCATTGCGAGTGTGCAGGCCGTCTCGTTAACAAGTGGCGCTTCCGAGGTCTTTCATGGCGTGCTCTTGTTCTGCGTAGACTCTATGGTGGCATTTGGCTTTATCAACGCAACCACAAGCGATCCAGCAGCGACCACTGCGAATCCCTCAGTACGTAAATGTGCGTTCTCTATTGTTACAGCACTATCTCGTACGGATTTGAAATACACTAACCAGGTGCCACTGATATTCATGCAGTGCGTGCGCCTATCTAGCGAGCAGTTTGCGGCTTTCTTCCCCGAGTTCGCGACATTCAGCCATCTAGTGCTCGCAGTAGACACTCTGCACGTCCGACAGGCCCGTGGCAGCAATAGCGAGGACGCAAGAATGCAGTCGTGGGTCGCCTTCGGCTGTGCCGATGGCTTCGTCCGCGTCTTCCAGGGGCACGTGCAAGGAGGCTGCAGCTGCGGGCCATACGAGATCAAGGATTTTCAGATCGATGGGCCCGTGACCGCAGTCTCGCTCTTCGTGACCGTGAACGATGGAGAGGCGTCCAAGCAGTGCAACTTGTTGGCGACGTGTGCGATCGGCCACGCCGTTGTGTATGAAGACGTGTTTGGTGGTGGCGCTACGACGACCGAGGTGCTCGACGGCTCGGGCCAGTTCGATTCGATCTTCGCAGGCATCGCGGCCGATATCGATCTGGTACGTTCATTCGGCATAACTTTTGACTTACCTATGGTATTTGCGACGCGACGGATTACTGACTGGTGTGTTATGTTTGTATTCGTAGGATGGCCACGTGGAGCTCTTGCTCGGGACGGACGACCAGCAGCTCCTCGCATACAAGAAGTGGTCTGTACAACCAGTCCGCCAGCCAATTGTGCTTCCCATTGTTGCTGACAAGCAATCCACAGTCTCCACAGGCGGCGATGCAACCTCGTCCCACGAAGAAGCGGACGAGCTGACCGCTTTGTCGGCGTCCGAGACGCTCACCGCTGCTGACGAACCAGCAGATCCAACGAGCGACACGCCCCCCACCAACCAGCACAGAGACGTGCTGGCTGTCGCCTCCCAGAAGACCGAGCTGGTCGACAGAGGCATTGCCGGAGACGCGCCGTCAACCTGGTCGCAGCTCGCCAAGGCGCAGTGGCACGTTGAAGCGTTCGGCGCGATCTACAGCCTCGCGTTCGTGGATCTGAACCGCGATGGCGTGAACGAGCTGCTCGTAGCCAGCTCGACGGGCGTGTTCATTTACGAGGCCGACGCGCTCTGCGTGCTGCGCAAGCTGCAGCAAGTGCTCTCGCCGCCGCCCATTCTCATTGACCCATGACGCATGGACTCTCATGTCACCACATAATCACGCAGCGTTTTTTATTTCGTGATGCTGATTGGTTTAAATTCACACAGATGTCACGTTTTGATTGGCTAAAAAGGTGTCTTCAGGCGTTAATTTCATGCGTGCTGGTGGATTCTTTATTTTATTTGAGTACCATTTAAGGATCGATCTTACCAAGCTCGTGACGACGATGCGCCGCTCGTCGCGTGCGGCCGCAGCGTCCTGTTCTGCGGGTCTCAAGACGCAAAAGCTGCTGTCTGCTTTGTCTCGCTCTGTGGCCTCGTCGCCTCGGAGGAGCGCCGCCGCCAACACGCGCGCGCTCTCGGTGCTCTCGTCGCTCTTCCCATCCAGCGTCACGAGCTCGTCTGCATGGATGCCAGGCGGCGGAGCACTCTCGGACGGCGCGCCGGGGCTCTTTCAGCTCCCGAACCTGCACAGACCGCAGGATTTCCACCGGCTCGCGAGCCAAGTGAAGACCAAGTGCGACGCGCTCAAGCACAACGTACGTATTTAAAAAGCTTCTACTATGCTGAGTATGACACTGTAGCTCGTTATATATGCGCTATATTGATGAGTGGCTCACTATGCAGATCATTATTTGTTATGCAGATCGCGACGAGTGAGCCGGGGCTCGAGACGCTGCGATCGATATCCTCTTTACGATGCCACGATGTGCCCTTTATATGCGTTCATGTTGCTCGCCGTGATTGTGGAATTGGTTGCCCTTACATCCATCACTCTGCTATGCTATTGGCGCTGTTCTCTGACTGCACTTGGACGAGATCTCGAATGCGATCTGCTCCGTGATCGATGCCGCCGAGCTCTGCCGCAATGTGCATCCCGATGAGTAGGTTCCTGAATTCGAATCTATTATCCATTTACAGCTGAAGGTCTAATTTTTCATGGGTCTATACATGCTGTGCTTTTTGCAGGAGCTACCGGAATGCCGCCAGCGAGTGCTTCACGGACCTCTCGGACTTTATCCAGAACCTCAACGCGGACCTGGACCTGTACCAGGCGCTTTTCTCCGTGACTGAGAACGCGCCTCTTATGAAGAGCTTCACGGAGGAGCAGCGACGCATGGGCATCCTGCTGCGCAAAGAATTCGAGCGCGACGGCATCCATCTGTCGCACCAGGGCCGCAAGCAAGTTATCAATTTACAGAACGACATCACGCACCTGAGCATGCAGTTCCAGCGCACGATGTTCACTGCACGGGACTTCATTGAGGTGCCCGAGAAGCTGCTGCGTCCACTGCCGCACGGGATCTTGAGCGTCTGCGAGCGGAAATTGACGAACCCGAGCGTGCTGCGCGTGCCCACGGACCTCCACGTCATGAACACGGTGCTCAAGTGGATCGGCGATCCAGCAGTGCGCAAGGACATGTACATGAAGGCCAACGCCTGCGCACAGTCCAACTTGGGCGTACGTGAGCTTGACTTGGAATTTAGATATTTGTGGTGCATTAATTCTAGCGAACAATCGTGCTCTCTGTGGCTTGCAGACGCTGGATGAGCTGAGGAAGAAGCGCCACGAGCTGGCGCAATTGCTGGGCTTCAAGACCTATGCGCACTTTGCCACGAGGTAGTTAGAATTTGCGATCGTTGCAATTAGTCGCTCGTACACACGGTGGGCTCACTTTTGCTTTTTTGTGCAGTGATCGCATGATCGGGTCTCCGGAAGCCGTGGAGAGCTTTATCGAGAGCCTGTCGAGCCAGCTCATGCCCAACGTACGTCTAACTGCTGCCCTGCCTTTCGGCTGCTAATGTAGCTATGTGCTGATTCTCACTTTGAATTGTTTCTCTATTCAATTCTCGAAGGCGCGTGGTGAGCAGCAGCTGCTCCTCGCCGCGAAGCAGCGCCACGAGGGCCGCGGCTCGAAGCAAGTGTTTATGTGGGACGTACCGTATTACATGGGCATGCTCAAGGCTCAGAAGCACCGTATCGACTCGCGCGTGATCTCGGCGTACTTCCCACTTGAGCGCTGTCTCGAGGGGCTCCACATCCTGTGCGCAGAGCTCTTTGGCATGGAGCTGAAGCCGCTGGCCATGGAGACGCACGAGGCGTGGCACCCGGAGGTGCGCAAGCTCGCGCTCACGAAGAACGGCGAGACGCTCGGCATCATCTACTTTGATTTGTACCCGCGCAAGAACAAGTACACGAATGCCGCGCACTTTACGATCCGCTGCGGCAAGCAGACTGTTGCGCCCGGCAAGTACCAGACGCCCATCGTCGCGCTCGTGTGCAACTTCAGCAAGCCCGTGCCGTTCAGTCCCAGTCTGTTAACGTACGTGCCTGCAGCTTGGTTGATATTAACAACTCTGTGATCCCGATATCCAACTATGTCGAAAAATGGTTGCATGTGGCTGAACTTGCTAGGCATTCCGAGGTCGAGACGCTCTTCCACGAGTTTGGGCACGCGATGCACTCGCTGCTGTCGCGCACCGAGTTCCAGCACCTGTCGGGCACGCGCGCGCAGCTAGACTTTGTCGAGACGCCGTCGCACCTCTTCGAGTACTTTGCCTGGGACTACCGCTTCGTGCGTGAGTTTGCGCGCCACTATGAGACCCAGGAGCCTATCCCGCAGGAGATGATGGCTGGCCTCAGGCAGTCCAAGAACATGTTTGCAGCCATGGACACGCAGACGCAGTGCCTCTACTCGCTGCTGGATCTCAAGATCTTCGGCGACCAGCCGCTGCCGTTCACGCCTCCAACGACTACGGATGCGCTCGCCCAGCTGCAGAACGCCAGCACACTCATCCCACACGTCGATGGCACCTTTTGGCACACCCGCTTTGGCCACCTGATCGGCTACGGGGCCGGGTACTACAGCTACCTGTACTCGCGCGTGTTCGCGTCTGACATCTGGCAGTCATGCTTCAGTGACAACCCGATCAACGCTGCCGCGGGTGACAAGCTGTACCAGGAACTCATGGTTCATGGCGGCGCCAAGGACCCGAACGAGATGCTCCACGCAATGCTCGGCAAGGCGCCGACGCCCAAGAGCTACTTGAAAGAGCTCGGCGTCTGAAGATACGACGCTCTTTGTCACGTTAGTTAGTTAGCTTCGAGAGGCTGGAAATGGTTTTGATACGGAAATTGGTTTTTTGGAAATGGACGGCAAACAAAAAAATAAACGCGTATACCAACAGCACAAGTCGATAGAGAAGAAAGAAAGGGAGGCAGCCTAGCGCAATGACTCGTGCTCGCGTTCTCTATTGAATCGTGCAACATGGCGCGCACGGCGTGCCTTTGATCTGCTCCTGGGGAGGGAAATCGTCGCCGTCCATGTCGTCTGGGTTGATCGGCTGCAGCGTCTTCATCGCCGAGTTCGAGCGCTTCTCAGACTTGTCGTCCGCTGCAGCTGGCGTCGTCGTGACAGGCTTGTTCATCTCTGTTGTGTCATAAAATACGAGCGTGTATTGTGAGAATCACTACTTGAACATGGGAGATGAAAATCAGTTGGTACCTGGCGTTTTCTGAGTGACAATGCCGCCAGCTTGTCGCCAAAGCAGCGCCTAATAGAGAACATTCACACATAGCAATCATCTTTAGATCGTGTGGCTCATGATTGGATGAAGGGTAATAAAGAGCAGCACACAACGTACATCGACCCAGAAGGCAGCTTCTTCGTGGGATCTTGCTTTGATAGTGTACACGCGCTCGTTTAGCTCGATCGTGAAGAGCCCCGGTCCATCTGTTCATGTCCAGCAACAGCAAGGAATGCGTTAGTATAGAAACATTCCGAGAGCTCTGGTGAACAAATAGCAAGAAGAACGCACCCGACGAGTCTTCGCCGAGCAGTGTGATCGCGCCGACCTGGGGCAAGTTGAGCGCAGCGAGCAGCTTCTGGCCTTGTTTCTAGACAGAAAAGACACATAGTCCATTTAGCAACAACCTATCATGCCTCTCATGAAGGAAAAGACGGACCTTATAATACGTGAGGAAGCAGCCGTTTGTCTCGAACCAGCGCTTCTGCCACTTGCCGTCGCGGGTCTTCTTGAACAAGTAGCCTTCATACATCAACGCATACACACACAGTGTAATGCTGTCAGCTACAGTTCAGTTTGGCTCGTAGAAACATTTGCTTCTTTATGAATCGCGTCGTCGTACCTCTGATCTCCTCTTCGCAGCATAATCAGGCAGTCGATTGAAGCGAGACGCAATACGCACATACACACACACACACCGCAGCATAATAACACCAGCCAGTTAGCATCGCAGACAAACAACGGCAGCATTAATACTAACAGGCTTTTGCTGGCTCACCAGTGCGGAAGTTGGCAGTGATGCGGACGTTCTTGGCCGACGAGCCCCCACTGGGCGACAGCAGCTTGGTCTTGGGCTCGCTCGCTTCCATCTCTCTCTCTCGTAGGTTCTCACACACACACTCTCTCTCTCTCTCAGTCAGCTAGAGCACGCGCGTGTGTATTGTCGGCGGCTGCCCTGCTGCTGTTAGTGCTGCCCGTCCTGCGCTGCTGGCTCGTTCACTGGTTGCTTAAAATGAGCTCCTCGTCCAGGAGCAGATCACTTTAGAACCAAAAGCAAAACCGATTGACTGAGAGGTGGAAGTTACGGAGGGAGAGACACCCCGTCTTTAAATATCGGGACAGCGAGCTTGAGGGCATGTAAAATAAGACGGATGGCATGGACACGTGCGTGCGTATTTGAGACAGCTTTTCACGAGCAGATGACCTTGAAGGGAAACACCCAATTAGCAGCCCCTCCCAGTAAGTAAGGTAAATAGCGAATGACTCATCTTTAGATTCCTTTTCAAACATCATCATTCAAATTCCTTTTTTTATTCATGATCTTCTTATGTAGCATATTTATCATCTGTATTATCTTTAAATTTATAAATATCAGACGGTCTTATTTTACACTCCTCTGAATGGAAGCCAGACACTCCCTGATGTGAACCCATCTGAAAGAAATCAGTCTCTTCATTTCCACGTGGTCAATGACTGACCCTTCGACGCATCGATTTGAACAGGATATTCATTTACACAGGTATGTTAAACCTTGGTATCGCCAACCAAATCGTCGAGACCATCAACAATATCATATTTCACAGGACGCACCCACAGTGAATTATCCACTGGCGACCGAACTTCCATCTCATTGTATCTACGTTATCATCCAGAGACTATGCACGCGTCAGTGGTAATGTGCGTCGTTCTGGACGAGCTTGTCGAGCTCCTCGATGCGCGGCTTGTTGATGTGCGGCTGCATCTGCCAGGCCGCGATGTAGAGCGTCATGGTGTCGTGCGTGCGGCAATCAAAAATGTCGGCGGCGACGAGCGACTTGGCCACGAGCTCTTGCTCATACATGGCGAGGATCTCCACCAGGAACGACTCTGTAAGTTAAAAGCAGCACAAAGATAATTGTTAGAGAAAGCCAGCCAAGCAGACCTGGTCCTGGATGAATTGTGTAAGGAGGAATAGGTTCGTACCGTAGCGTCGACGCGCTTTCCCATCGAGTTTTCGGCCGCTAGCGCTTGTGATCACGTCCGAGTCGTGCAACAATGCACTCATTCGCACGTAAATGTCGCTCTGCAGCAGTACACAGCACAATACCCAAGGTTATTAGCTTGCATCATGTAATGCAAGCAAATGCAAGCAAATGCAAGCTCATATGTACTCACTAGCACATCAATATCGTCCAGGAGCCGCTTCCGGCAGCGATGCGCGAGGTCCCATAGCTAAGCAACAACCACGATTAGATGTCAGTAGCAGATTCCAGTCGTGTTCATCGAGAGTAACAATAATGCACACGTTAATGCATACCACTTACTCTAGAGGAAGCTCGTTCGTGTAGATTAGCGCAATCGCCCAGCGGACCCCAGTGCTCGCCTTCTAAATAGCTATAGCAATTCCAACACATGAACGAATGAGCCATGAGCGAATGACTGGCGTGACCTGTGCGCAACAATCAATCCACTGGTTGCAGGCCAAATGACCACGTACGTGGTCTTCTGGATGCTGTCGGCGATCTTCATGAGCTGCTGCTGGGCGCGCGCACATACTGACTGCCACTCAAGGTCGAGCTTCTTCATGTCGTGGAGCCACCAGCAGCCGCTCGCATGCTGCTGCTGCGCCATGACAGCCTCAGCTCTTTTGGCGCCAAATTGGTGGCTGTACTGTACGACTCCTTTATAGTGCGCCCTATTTAACCTCTACATTTACATACCCTGTGAAAACAAGAGATATTATATGAGCATGACCACCAGTTCACGGTATTCGGCCCGGTATCACAAAATGGAGATGGCAAAACTCCCAATAAGCAATAAACCTTTCTACCTTCACTACTATGTTTGGTGAAGCTTTACCGTTGACACGGTATATCGGTCCGAATTTACCGAGTGGAAGGCAAATTTTACCGTGTTTTCATTAAATTTTGCCGTTACTGTGTGCTGGTGGAGAAATAAATTACCGCAGTCCATTAAATATATCAAATTAGAGAGACAACTCGTTTAATATGCCGTTTACCGTGAACTGGTGGTCATGCTCTAATATAGAATTATGCAGGTTATTGAGTGCGTCACCGTTTTCATCTGCTGACGTCGCGGGTCGTCGATCCGCGAGTGATATGCACTCTTGTCTTTTCGCTGACACGCATGGCCCGTGCCTGTGATGACCGCGAAAGCTGGTGGCGCCAGTTGGGCGCACGTGAGTGGCCCAGCGCCACCAGACAGGCCCAGACAGACCTGTCATGTCCAGAGCCAGAGCCCGCGTGTCATGACCGAGGTTGAAGCTCTCTGCGATTGACTGGCAAAAACCTCGCCAGCCACCCACCTCAGACTCAGACCTGAGGATGGATCGGATTGTGCCCAAGATTTGATTGTGGATTGCATGGCTGGCTTGGGAAACATTGTCATCGTGAGCCTAGTGGTGACACCATTTTCCAATTTTTGTGCGTGTTTGATGTGCGCCTCGCAACTTTCAATTGATGTGCCACGATTTGTCCGGTGCAATGCTTCGATATTCACTGTGTTTGCTAAAGAGAGCTCATCGGTTTTATCTGAGATTCCAATGACTTGGAAATGGTATGCAGGTGTTAGTCTAACAAACGGTTTTGATTGACGTTTCACAAAGTGGAGCCAAGTCGCTTTCCAAAACATAATTAGCTCACAGCCCAGCGCCATTGGTGAAGCTCCAAATACAAATGTATAGCCCTGTCCGCACAAAGCTCATGGCTATTTTTGCTGGCCTCGAAAGCGACGAATTCAAATGCCTCAAAGCGCCATCGCGAATCTTCAAAGACCTGTCCAGCTGCCCTGATAACGTAGACGCTCTTGGCTAAAACGCTCGCTACCAAGCGCCAATACTGAAAGTCATCAATTGAGAGAAAAGTCCCTTTCTATAAAGGTTTTCACACACCCAATTCAGTACATTCTCGATATTCCCTTTCCTATCTGATGCAATCACTTTTCACAGGATATTAAACATGGCTTCTACGTAACTTGTGTAACCCACAGGTTACGCCTCTGGCGCGGCCCTCTCCAAACGTTACCATCCCATGACGACTGTCTTTACCGAAAACAACAAGCCACTCCTGATTCTCTTCGCCAGCCACAAGAGAAGTCCACTCGTGCATTACGCGTGAGTGAGACGAGGGAACGAGACGCCACCACATCACAGCATAAGAGAAAAGGTCTCTCTCTCTCTTTCTCTCTCTGCGCCCTCTTAAGCCCACGAGCACGGTACTGTGAAGCGGCGCTCGTCCACTCAAAAAAGAAGGAACGATCGCGAGGAGCTCTTCTACGAGCTGAGCAGCTCCGGCGAAGAAGCACGGAAGGATCACTCACTCGCTCTCTAGTCGCCCTGTGGCTTGAGCGCAGATGCCGCTTGAGCGCCAGCAGAGTCCGCGCAAGTCGTCGGCGAGCAGCGTGCAGACGCCGCCGCCGCACCAGATCCTGCAGATCCAGCGTATGAAGGTCAAGTCGTCCATGGCGGCGGCGAAGCGCAATAGCGCCACGGGCGGTGGCGGCGGCGCGAGCAGCAACAATGAGCCCGTGCCGAACGCACTCGTGATGGTCGGCATGCTCTTCTGCGGCCTCGTGGTCGCGCTGCTCGTTATGGCGTTCTTCGCATACGCACCGCTGCTGTGCGCGTCCTGGCTCGGCATCATGTACGTTGTGGGCCTGTATCTCTCGACCGAGTCGAATTGGTGGTGGCACGACGCGCAGGAGTTCGAGAACCGCTTCTGGACCTTCACGGCGTTCATGTTCAGCGCGGCGCTGCTCTACATCAAGGACTCGCCCTTCGCCGTCGGCCGCTGGAACTCGACGCTCGGCATGCTGCTCGTCTTCTTCTTCACCACGGGCGTGCACTTCCTCGACCGCTTCATCCACCGCAAGGAGATCAGCCGGAAGCCGCGGCTCAACCAGGTACGTCCATATTTATTGTATGTTCTTATTACGCTCGAATAGCTGCTATACACTAGTGCTCACTCTGTCTCTGTGTATGCGAATGTTAATATGACAGCCGTCAACGTTCTCGCAGAACCTATTTAAGTACAAGGCGACGGCCGAGGAGAAGGCGCAGCTGCTGGACGAGTCCGTGGGCCGCATCGACCGCATCTACCTGCCGTCGACGATCAACAACATGATCAACCTCTCGGACGTGCGCCGCCACGAACAGAAGATCTTCCGCATCCTCGCAGGCGCCTCCAAGGACGAGCTCAACTTCATCCTTAACAACATCAGCCTCGCGCTGCTCTTCTACAAGGTCAAGGACCACTCCAAGTTGCGCTCGGACCAGAGCCGCACGCTGCTGCTCGACCTGCTCTGCACGACGCGCCTCGCAGATCTGACGGTCACGTCGCGCGCGATCCTGCTCGACGCGCTCATGGTCATGAAGCTCAGCGCCCACCCACTCTGCGAGAAGTGGGTACGCAACATCCTGCTCAAGACGTCGGGCGACGACCTGAGCAATCTCAAGACGTACACGGATGCCAAGGGCGACTTCCACAGTATGCACAAGCTCGTGTTCAACGACATCCGGGACCCGACGATCCGCGCCGACATTCTCAACCACATCAAGCGCGAGGCCGGTGTCCAAACGGCGCACATGCGCCTGGGCACGAAGCGCGCGAGGGAGCGACGCCAGCAGGCCTGGCGCAAGGTGCTCAGCGACGTCGACGACACGCTCTACTCCTCGGGCGGGCGGTACCCCGCGGGGCTCGACACGCGCTTCCCGCGCCACACGATCTACCCGGGCGTGCTCTCGTTCTACCGCGAGATGGACATGGGCGTCGCTGGCCCAGACGACTGGACCGACGACCGCGTGGGCAACCTGGTATTCCTCTCGGCGCGGCCTCACGTGTACAAGGACATGTCGGAGAAGAAGTCGTACGCCAAGTTCTCGGCGCTGTACGAGAAGCGGGGCATGCACACGCTGCCAACGATGCTCGCGGGCAACCTTAAGTCCGGTCGCGCGTTTATGGTGCAAGGTGACCTGGAGCCCATGGCGCGCAAGAAGTTTGATAACTTTTGCGAGTACTATCAGCTCTACCCGGAGTTCAAGCATGTCTTTGTCGGCGACAATGGTCAGGCAGACATCCGCGCGGCCGAGCTCATTGTCGAGAAGTTTGGCTCCGAGGTACTCGAGGCCGGCTTTTTCCAGCTCGTGCACCCCATGGAGCGCACGTTTGGGTACCACTCCAAGGCCGACGTCGAGCGCTGGCGCAAGATGAACATCCGTTTCTTCAACACCTACGTGGGAGCGGCTGTTGAGGCGTTCAAGATGAAGAAGCTCCGTCTGAGCGGCCTCAAGAAGATTTGCGACGAGTCCGTGACCACATTCGAGGAGATCAGCTCGTGGGTGACCCCCGCCGACCGCGAGCGTGCGCGTGGACTCCTGAACACCGACCTCGAGAACGCGAATGAGCTCCTCGTGCCAGTCTATGAGAGTGTGCCGCTGCTTAAGAAGCCGCAGTTGTTTGCGCTCAACAGCCAGGTGCGCACGCCGTTTGGCCGAGGCATCATCCGCAAGTTCCGCGGCGTCGACGGCATTTACCACGTCGAGCTGGTCGACTGGAGCTCGATGCACAAGAAGCGCGTGCGCGCGTTCGTGCCCGAGGAGAGTATTGTGGCGTTTGTGAATGGCGATTCGACGCAGATCTCCAAGAGCGCCGTCAAGTACGTGAAGTTCAAAAAGGCGCCGCTTGCGCGCGTGTTTGTGCCGCAGACACTCGTGAAGACGCCGTTTGGTAACGGTCGCGTGCTCAAGTTCCGTCCCGAGGATGAGATCTACATGATTGCGATCGATGGCGGCGAGGGCGGCTCGATGAACATGACGGGCTTCTTTGCCGCCGACGCTGTGATTGCGCTCAGCAGTGAGGGCGTTCCCATTGGCTCATCGCCGCGGATGTTCTCCGGAGTGCGCTCCAGCCTCGGGTACATCACGAAGAAGCTAAGCAACTTTGTGCCAGGTTCGTCCGGTGGCGTGAAGCCCAGCTTTGCGATCGGCTCGAGCGTCGAGTCCCCATTCGGACGTGCAGTGGTCATCCGGTTCCGAGCAGATCGCGTCTACGAGCTCCAGTTGATTCGCAGCGAGATCGCGATTGGTGGCGTCTTTGTGCAGGAGAAATGTCTGAAGGAATCGACCGTGTCTCCGCCGAGAAGCTTCTTCTCGATGCTCGGCATTGGCTCAGCCAAGGCCATTGACAGCAACGCCACGCATCTGGCCCAGCAAGTGGCCTCGCCCGTGGAAGGCTCGCGCGTGATCACGCCCTACGGCAAGGGCCTCGTGCGCAAGTACCGCACGAGCGACCACGTGTTTGAGGTCGTGCTCAGCAACTGGACACTGGCTGCCGGCCAGGAGGTGACGGCATTCTTGACGAAGACGTACGTGCAGAAGGTGGCGCCCACGATCGACGAGATCCCAGTGCTTGCACTAACGACGAAGAACACTGCCGAGTCTGGGAGCAGCCCGCCTACGAGCTCCAGTGGTGGTGGGATCTTCCAGCTGCTCCGTTACGGCTTCTCGTCTTCGTCGTCCAGCACAGTGGAGCTCGTTCGCGCTCCGTACGCAGGTGAAGGCGGGAGTCGGCGCCTCAAGACGGTCTTTGGCGACGCGAGAACCGCGATGCTGCAGCCCTACCACGGTCGCTTCAAGGTCACGTTTGAGAACATGGACCTGGACGGCGCAGTCGGCTATGTCCAGGAGGCAGATGTAGAGGAACTGCCAGAGCTACCAGCGCGCCCCCGCAAGAACACACTGGAGCTCTTCGGCAACCCGTTCAGCTACTTGCGCTGGAGCTCAAGCAATACTGACGAAGTGGACGAGAACGGCAACCACATCGAGGCGATCACTGGCGCTCATTACCCAGCACCACAGTTCCCCAAGGGGACTCTGGTGGTCACACCCTTTGGCGAAGGTGTCGTGCGCCAGTACCGACCGGAAGACAACATCTACGCGGTGGAGCTGCCCTGCGAGATGCGAGGGTTCTTCATCGCCACGAGCTTGCAGCGACCCATGCGTGGCATTGTCGGGCTGCCCGTGAACACGCTCTTCGGGTCAGGTCTGCTCCAGGAGATACGTGAGAACGACGGCGTGCATGTGGTGACACTGCGCCACGCGCTGATGAACACCATGGAGATCTCGGCATTTTTGCAGCCGTCGAGCGTCACGGGCGTGCTGAAAGCTGCTCGCGGTGACATTGTCACGACACCGTTTGGCAAGGGTGTCGTACTCTTTTACCGGCGCGAGGATGCGTTCTACTGCGTCGCGCTTGAGTGGGGAGTCGGAGACGCCTTGAGCGGCCGGATCCACGTCTCGGCGTTCATCCGCGAGAGCGACATTGTCCGATCCGGCCCCGTCGAGAAGAACTCCTCGGGCTGCATCGTCATGTAACGCTCGAGCCAAGCCAGTCCAGCCATCCAGAGCCCAGCAAGTGCGGTTCAGATATCTACTTCCTCATTTTCTGCATTCCTCCGTCGTCACCTTTGTAGCAACAGCGCTGATTTCAGCTTTGCTGAAAATTAAGATAACAAACAAAACAAGTAAAGCGCTCTCCTCCACACCACCAGTCAATGTCGTCTATTGAAATGCCTCGCGGTGCAAGTGCTTGAGCCGCAAACCGTTGGCGAAATCGACCCCTGAGCCCACTTTCCGGTCCTGCTGCTGCAGCTTTGTCACGAGCAGCCACGCTGGAGAGGACGAGGAGCTCACGTCCCCCGCGCACTTGAGCCAGATCGCCTGGCGCTTCTTGTCGAAGAAGAACGCTCCCGGGGCCACTGCGAGCTTGGCTTCCTCTTGCGCCGCTGCAAATATAAAATTAAGGAATTGGTGGTGATGAGGGAAATTGGTCAGCTCAAAATATACGGATATTGGTTTTCTGGGAACGTGAAAATGGCGAAAACGCACCGAATGCGATATCTTCGGAAGTCGGGCGATGGAGTTCAACGAGCTTCACGACCTTGTCCTTGAAGTGTACACTGACGCCCACCGAGTCGCTCAGCGCTTGCCATCGCTTCATTCACAGCGCACAAAAACAATTTCAGTGAACAAAATATGGAAATACCAACAACTCTGGACCACCCACTTACGTTGAAAATCTGGTTGGCGCTCTGCGTCGAAAGGTCTAAGAGCGTGTCCTTGGAGGTAATTTTTGGCGCCTTGCACGCCAGCGCATCGTCCTGCACGGCCGCAGTCTTCTTGAGCTGTTGCAGATTTCCCAGCGTCTCGACCACGCAGTCGGCGCCGAAGGCCGCGAGCCGCTGCGAGAGTCTACAGCCAGTCATTCATTCCCACCCAAGAGCTCCGTTAGTATCAAATTAAAGATTCAGAGCTGCGGTTTTTCGTTGACCACAACACGCACTCCTTGCATTGGATCGCCTCGGGAATGCTGAACTCCTTCTGCAGCAGAATGCGGCCGACGTCGAAGGCCCGCGGGTCAATCTCGATCACCGAGACGCCCGTGGTGGCGTCACCGTTGAGCAGCGCGTGATGGATCGGCGCGGGCCCGCGGTACTTTGGCAGCAGCGACGGGTGCATATTGATCGCGCCGTGGGCCACATGCTGCAGCATGTGCGGGTGCAGGAAGTACCCGAAGGACACGACGACGCCCACGTCGTATCTCCTGTCACCCGTTGGCATCTCCCAGTGCTTGAGCGACTTTCTATTTTATAAAGACATGCACATGAATATTTTAGACCAAATATCTTGTCATTTGTATGTGAGATTGCAAAGCGTACAGCTGAGGCGGTGTGTGGAAGACGTCGAGGCCGTGGTCCAATGCGAAGCGCTTGACGGGCACGGGGTCCTGGCGGCTGCCGCGGCCGCCGCCCACCTTGCGGTCCGACGGGCAGATCACATCGATCGAGTCCACAACGCGGCCTTCTTGCTGCTGACTGTCATTGTATACATAGAGAGTGCTCTATCAGTGAGCTGCTGGCCATCGAGGCAATTGCAAAATGCGAACCTGTTGGTAAAGAGCTGCTGAAGCGTGGCGACGGACACATCGTCCGTGCCGAAGAAGAGCACGCGCGACGCCTGCGACGCGGAGGCAAAGGCGCGCCAGCTGCTGCTACTGCTCGTCCATTGGCGAGACGCTCGCGAGAGGCGCGAGGCCGCGCCAGCCACACGCGAGTTGTGCAGCATTCTTCTGGTGCTCAAAGTGATCACGAAAAGTATCCTCCATGTACAGTGCGCGCCAATAAAACGTGACTTCTGTGGATATATTGGCCAATAACACGATTCAGAAAAGAAAAAGGCCTCGTTTTATAGCCAATCACGAAAGCAGTCTCATTCGACTGCTTTCGGCGAAAAAAACGCACTTTTGACTGAGCAACTGTCAGAAAGCTGGTTTGACAGGCACCGGTAATATATGAAAATCTATATGACTGCCGGGAAAATTTGAGCCAC
The DNA here is from genome assembly GCA_023334015.1 of Globisporangium paddicum. Lineage (NCBI taxonomy): Eukaryota > Oomycota > Peronosporomycetes > Pythiales > Pythiaceae > Globisporangium > Globisporangium paddicum. Next base: position 21,534 of record JAASFV010000424.1, read on the forward strand.
CCGTTAGGATTGCTGTTTCAGAGGATGGAAGATGGGTTTTTTTATAATCACCGCGTTTTCTACTATCTATTTGGTCTTTTTCGCGGTCGAGGGCATCATGGGGGCGTCGAAGCTGTCGCCGGAGGAACGAAAGTCCATTTTGGTCCTCCACGACGCCGGTTTGACGCTGTCGGCGATATCTAACGCGGCAAAACGCTCCATCGGTGTGTGCCACAAGGTTGTCAAGGCGCGCAGTCAACCAGCGAAGTTATCGCGGCGCGGAAGGCCGAAAAAAGGGATGGAGCGGGTGAAGCGATCGATCGTTCGTGCAATGTCTGAGGAGGGCGCCAGCGCTAAGAGTGTCAAGCACGCATTGGGAGCCGGCGTAAGTGTGCGAACGGTGCAGTGCGTGTGCCAGGACGTGCCGTGGCTGAAGTTCAAGAAGGTCAGGGCTGGACCGGAGCTGCTGCCTCGCCACCGGACCGCGCGCAGGAAGTGGACTGACGATCACGAAGCCAAGACGACCGCGGATTGGTCCAAGGTGCTGTTCAGCGGCGAGAAGAAGTGGGACCTGCACGGCCCGGACGGCTTGCGTCGACGATGGGTCGACATGATACGACCTGATCCTGTTGCTTTGCGGCGTCACTCGGGTGGCGACAAGGTGATGGTCTGGGGCGACTTCTCGGGGACGCAAAAGACACGTCTCAAGTTCTTTGACTGCAACGTCAACTCTGTCGAGTACACCGCGACGCTCCAGGACTATTTGCAACCGTCGTTCAATGCTGAGAACCAAATCTTTCAGCACGACAACGCCCCAGCTCACTCCTCGCAGGCCACGAAGCGCTGGCTTTCTGACCGCAACATCACCGTCATGAAGTGGCCGGCGAAGTCTCCGGACTTAAACCCGATTGAGAACCTCTGGGGGTGGATGACCTACCGTGTCTACGGCGGAGGACGGCAGTACTTTTCGATTTCCGCGCTCAAAGAGGCCGTGCAGAAGGCATGGGATGCTGTGCTGGCTTCATACCTTGAAGTGCTCGTCAACTCCATGTCAAATCGTTGCCAGTTGGTGAAGAAGTGCCGCAAAAGATATATTTCGTATTAGCAACTCTTTGTCAAGAGCGCAATGCTTTTAAAACGAATCTGACCGACGACATTTGACCTGTGTTTGCGTTCAACTGTGTACCCATTCTGGTTTTCCGACAGCAGCTCAATCAAAATGCGTTTTTTTCGCCGAAAGCAGTCTCATTCGACTGCTTTCGTGATTGGCTATAAAACGAGGCCTTTTTCTTTTCTGAATCGTGTTATTGGCCAATATATCCACAGAAGTCACCA
>JAASFV010000425.1:0-22828 GCA_023334015.1 Globisporangium paddicum
CCCTAAACACTTTGATTGGCCACATTAAATGAAAAAAGACTTCTGATTGGTCCCCTTTTTAGCGGACTCACGTTATTGGACAAAATATCCAATTCAAAAACTAAGTAAGGTCGGAGAAACGATGATATTCATCCATAGCCACCATAATCATATTCACAATGGGCTGTGTAGCCACAAAAAAATCAAGCATTACCACGCATGAAGAGCTCCTGGAGCTCCATTCTCGCCATCCAAAGTGCCGCTACTCGCCGCTTTAGAATGCAAACGTTTTATTATAGAAACCCAGGCGCGTGGGAAGGATAGTGAGCAAATTTGGACCGCGTGCATGGCCGTACAGCTCGAAGTTCCTTGGTGCATGGCCGTACGAACAGTTGCGCAAATTCAAGCATTCCTATGAGTTGAGAATTTGTTTGTGTGATCAGCAAATGTATCGCACGGCAATCAGCAGGTGATTGACATGATTTCGCGTACATGTATCATGGGGAAATGTGTGGCTCAATTTGTCCTTCAAATCACAACTTTAAATTATCACATTACATTATCAAATTAAAAGATCACGCTATCATAAAATCAAGAGGTCAATCTCTGTGATATAGTCTTTTTATGCATCAATTATGTACTTTCTTCCAGGAATGATTGCTGATGTTTCAGAGTGATGGTCAAAGATGGATCCATAAATCCTGTCCGCCATCAAGACTTCAATCAGCATGGACGGATGGCTCTAAACTATAGCAAGCGAGATAATTGATATGGTATTCCATTAACGTAGATAAATTATGATACTTCAGCTCGTTGGCTGCTAGCAGAGCGCCACCTCCGCCTCGCTGTCAGTCGCGTCCAGCGCATCGATGAGGAAGTCCAAGTAGTAGTCGTCGACGTCCGCGAACGAGTCCATGTCGTCCGAGTCCGAAACGTCGAGGAATTCGCTCTGTGGGCCCAGTAGCGCCATGAAGGAGGCCTCGGACTCGTCCTGAGAGCTCCCATTATCGCTCTCTGCTGGGGACGCAGTGGTGCCACGACTTACGCTAATCGGAGAGCTCGTGGCCGTGTCGGTCGCCACTAGTGTGTTGCTGGCTGGGCTGCTGGGCTTGCAGTTGGCCTCGGAGACTTGGCAGAGCTTCATCATGTCGTCATCGAGGCGGTGCTCGGGCCGCATGACCTTCTTGCGGTCCTTCCGGAGCCCTCGCATGCGCCTTGCGACCTTCTCGTAGTACTTTTGCGCGTGGGTCTGCACCTGGCGCGACGAGCGTGTGCCAATCTTGGCGGCGATGACCTTCCACGGGCCCTTGGGGTTGAGCTTGAGTGCCGCGAGGAATTGGTCGTGCTCCTCCTCCGACCACATGCCGCGCTCGGTAGTTCTGGAGTTCATCATTGGTTGGCTGGTGGTGGGTATGTGCGTGGGGATGCAGATTAGGGAATGGCGATCGCGGCCTGGCCATGGCCAAGGACTAGGCTCTTGTGTCCTACACCAGTCCCGTGGACACGATAGATGGCATGACGCTTGGCAGCCATTCGGCGGCGCGTACTGTAAGCAGGCGAATCGTGAGGAACCACTGGTGGCTGTGGTGTTGTTGTTGTAGTTGCTATGTCACACAGGCCACGGTCGGCCTGGTCAGTCACTACTGAGACCTGGAGAGCAGAGGTTGGTGATGGGGAGATCTCAAGATGGATACGAAATAATATACGCATGAGCATTGCGCGCCTGGAAACAAGCGCTATACGACTGTAAATTAGTACTACATGACAGGTGTTTGATTTTTGTGGCTTGTGCATGTGGCTTGTGACATTATTTATTTTGCTCTTCAGTATTGGGAAGTGAGGTGAAGTGGTCCAAAATTTATAGCTCTCAAAGAACAAAAAAAACACTTGCTATGCTCTTGGTACGCAACTGGTGTGCCGGGTATTGAGGAGCTGCAGAATATATTGCTGTGAGAATATGTTGCTTGCTGGCGTGCAGGAGTCGATCTGTAGTGTGAGCCATCTGAACGATGTCGACGAACTGCAGCATTTATAAGATTTGAGGGTTAGTAGCGAATTTTGTTTGACTCCTTGATTCCTCTGCAAATTTCAGGGAAGATGTCAAAAGTGGCAGTTTGTACAGTTGCAACTTGCTAATTTGGTACCTCTAGCTACCCACAATAGTACAGTCTGAGTCTGATGAAAATCAGAATTTCAACTCAATTTAGCTGAGCAATTTTGATTTGCGAGTTGTCTCAACAAACACGCGATCAAACCAGAGAGGCCTTTTCATGGAGTCCCACCCAACAGCCCTGTGGCTTGCATCGAAATGTCCACCCGACATGTTCAGCCCTCGCCATTCCCTCGAGGCTCTCGGCTGCAGCTGCAGCGTAGCATAGCGACACACAAATGCATGATCTTGCCCAGGCTTGCCAAACGAAATTGGTTCGGCGAATGAGAGAATTGTCACAACGCAACCAATTTCCATTCCAGCAACGCAACAAAACTCACTTGCAACTTCAAAGACTGGACGTCACTCGATCTTCCACTCACAGCCGGAGTCCTAGTACATGTCGTCCTCGTAGAGCACCTCCTCCTCGGGTCTGCGGAAGATCTTGTCGCCTTCGTGGAGCGACACCTCCAATGACGCTGGACCCATGGCCTGGGCCGCTCGTCGTCCGATTTCCCCAGCACTGAGCGGCGTCATGATCTCTTCGTAGTCGTCTGTGGCCTCCTGCTCGCGCATGAACGCGGTCTGCTTGGCGCGCTGGCGGATCTTGGCGCCCGAGTGCACGAGGCAGACCATGAGCGCCACGCCGCCAAAGACGATGCCCATGACCGCTGGGCCCGAGAGCGTGATCGTCGTCTTGGCCGGCGCCGTGTAGATCTTGGCGTCCTTATCCCAATCCGACGACAGCCCGTTGCGCTTCGTGCAGCACGCGAGGTGCTCGCCCCATATGCCGTTCGTGACGACGCACTTGCCGTCCAGGCCCGCGCACTTGGCCGCGAGCTGGTCCCATGAGTACGTTTTGGTCTTGTCAAATTTGAGTTCGTAGGAGAGGCAGCCAGCGAGCACCATGGCCGCGCCAGTTGCGGCCCCGTAGCACCCGCCATTGATCTGCTTGGAGCCAGAGACCGTCTTCGTGTTGCTCGCGTACTTGATCGGTGTCGCGCCTACGGCCCAAAAGTTCTCGCAATCTATCGACGCAAACAGAATCGCTTTCTAGCACAAGCAAGCGATCAAACAACACACAAGTTAGCACATACATGCAAACAAGAAAGCGCTTGCGCAGCGCATAGCTTACCACGGCCTTAGTGGGCGGCTTGAGCGCCTCAGCGATTCGCCACTTGAGCGTTGGGCCGTAGAGGAAGCCGCAGGCCTCGGCATCCTTCGGGTTGGCCTCGACGTCGCAGCTCGGCATGACCTTGGACTTGCTCTTGGGCGCGTAGCAGCAGCCGTTCTTGACCGTGGACGAGTAGATCGCCGGCAGCGACGCCATGAGCGTCGCGTTGCTCAGGTTGAGCGACGTGCCCGTGGGCCCCGTGGCGCGCTTGATGCACGTGTACGGGCACGACACGCAGCCGCCGCCGTCCGCGTCGTAGTTGGACCAGTCGGTCGTCACGACCTGGATCGTGTATGACGCGTTCTGCGAGAACGCCGTCCTGGCGCGCGCCGCCGCGCTCACAAGTGGCGCATTAATAAGTGCCAGCAGCAGCAGCAGCAGGCAGGTGAGCGGCGCCATCGGCTTGCAGCCAGTAGGTATGTCGGATATGGTGTGGAGCGTGCAGTCCTCTGGTGGTGATGGCTTTAGATGCACGCGCGGTGACTTGTTTCTTTTCCAGAAACGCACATGCTGGCATTTCTAAGGAAAGTATGACGCAAGGGTGGGATTTCTTTCTTGAAAACGTTGAAGAAGGAAGCAGTCAGCTCTCGCTTGCCCAAGCAAGCTTTCCATCACCAAGCTGTCTTACATCATGATGTAAAGACCCACTCGCGTAGGAAGCAAGTGGTGGATTTTGACAGCTTCAACGTGGCTGTGTTGATTGGCATGGGGATGAAAAAAAAAGGACTTGATGTTTGTACGATACCCTATCTGTTATATCCGATACAAGTCATCACAGAACGCAAGCTATCGTGTCCACATGCAGTCGCCGAGGACTTGCGCATGCGAGAACGTCTTCCTGTTCTCTGGGTACTCCAGAGTCCTCCTTCCCAGAGAATAAACTGCTCCGGCTCGAAGAAGACACTGGGTACGCCAACACATATTCACATCACCTCAGCTAATTTAAAAGACCACGCATGCAAGCCACGCAAAGAGACACACGCGCAATTGCGTCCACACAAGGTGTCGGTCAGCACGAGACACCAACCGCCAAAAATGTTATTCGAGTCAGCACCTAGTCCCGTTTGCTTGCGTTAGCAGGAGCTGGGTGCAACTTGTTCTTATTCGTCGATGCAAAAGATCGTGTCTGCTTCGTCACGACCTGCACTTGCTCTTGCAACACATCACGATGTTCGTGTCCTGAGCGCAGGCCAGTGGGGGAAAACGCTATTGACGAGAGATCAAAAGAGCTCAAGTACTGTGCACAGTACAAGGGTGGCTCTTAGAGAACCGCACATTGATTGATAGGCTAGCATCACAGACTACTGACAGCGCGAATGCGAGAAGACGAATGGCACTCGAGGCGGCATGAAAGGCCACGTGGAGCGTTGCTGAGGTTATTTGGCCCGGTTTGACCCATCTGATAACCGGGGAATTGGGCTGAACCCACAACTTGAGCACCGTTTGATGTGCAAACGGTGCTTGGAGCTTTGGTGAATGTATCACTTTCAATACCTATTACGGCGCCTGCGATGGCCCTCACTACACAGTATATCGCCACCAACCGCCTATGTTTGTATGGTTCAGATGGGTTCAAATGTATTTATGCTACTTGGATAAAATCTTGTGGCTCACATTCAAAAGAAATAAGAGAAAAAAAATATGACCCCACACTAAGAAAAGAACAATTTTTCCAGTTAAAGTTTTCCTAATTTATTTGGCTTCATTATAGTCGTCGTTACTACTTTCAAATTTCCAATCATTAAATATGATACAATAAGGGGTTTCCCAGTCAGTGCTATCGTGCGCTACGCGATAGTGTCCATAAGCGCTGGAGTTGACGTCATTCGGAGCTCGCGTCGTCGCTCGCGCACGAGCTCTTGTCCAGGATCTCGATGAGGAAGTTCAGGTGCTCGTCGTCGAATCCCAGGAGCGAGTCGCTGTCGTCCGATGAGTCTGAGAACTCGCTCACGACCATATCGACATCCTCGTCGTCGTCCTCTTCAAGGAGCGACTCGATCGAGTCTCGCCGTTCGTGGCGGTAGGGCGCCTCGAATGCCATCTCCGCGTCTTGCTCGGCGTCCGAAGAGAGCTCGTGGTGAGTGGCGGCGAAGACCTCCCGTGGGATCGCAGCAACCGCATTGAGGCCATTGCGGATCCGGCCGATGCGAGTGCCGTCGCTCTCGGCCACCTTGCAGAGCGTGACCATGTCGTCGTCGAGGCGGTGCTCGGGGCGCACGAGCTTCTTGCGATCCTTGCGTAGTCCGCGAACGCGGCGAGCGACCTTTTCGTAGTACTTCTGCGCGTGGGTCTGTACCTGGCGCGCCGAGCGCGTGCCGATCTGCGCCGCGATGGTCTTCCATGGGCCCTTGGGGTACATCTTGAGCGCCTCGAGGAACTTGTCGTGCTCCTCGCCGGACCAGACGCCGCGTTCAATGCCGCTGTTGCTGGTGGTACTCATGGTCTTGGGCTTCGCTTGGGATGGGGTGGGCTTCGCTTGTGGTGGTGAATTCTGAAATGAGCGCATGCGTGTCAAGCATGCTGAACAAGTGGATACATGGCATGGCTCAGAGCCATTTGCGTTCGCGTCCGGCACACGCATGCACGCACCGCTTGGCGAGAAAAATGTATTGCGCACTCACTCGATGAGTTCAGATCCCCTCTTGGAATTTCGCTCCTCATAATAATAATATTATCTGTATCATCATGTGGTGTATGAGAAGACACCTTCTGCGACGTCCGCACCTCTTGGTGGCGACAGGGGGTTCGCTCATTCTTATTATTATTAGTCGACTTCGCATCTCAGGTGAATGCGTGATAGATGAATCGGTTGACACAAGAATACAGTAGATACCAGGCATTTGATTGTGTAGCTCTTCGCGGTCCATACAATGTGCAAGTGTAAGTGGATCTGGACACGAGCGCCTGGAAATGGGTACACCGCTGCGCCGCTAGCGTGAAAACGGATGTCGGTACACAACCACACACAGCTTTCCCTGATGTAAGAGACCAGTAGGCCCGTGTGACAGAATCGATCTACTGCTCAGTTGTTTCGAGGTCATCAAGGTGGGATGACCAAGTTTCGTACTGGTCGCTGAACGCGGTGGCTACAGACCCAGTACGAATCCAGGTGCTGGTCGCGGAGCATTGTGGCTACCAGACCAGCACAAGAATAACTCACTCTTTCTTTGGGTTAGTATGGGAGTTTGTATGCCCAGCTGAAGATTCCCTCTGGGGGCGATCGAATCTTTGTTGAGCGAATGGGTTCTTTTTCTGCGGCTGGAAAACGACCACCACTCTTTTTGAGCGAACATACATTCCCACCCATCAATTTTGGCATATTAGTTTAGACAGTCTTTGTTATATGGAGATGAATTTGCCATTCTTTGGAGCTGCAGTTGACAAACAGCGAGCCATATCCATGCATCTCAATGGACTTGTGAAAAACACAGTACCCCCGAGTGTGATTCACAACATTATTTGAGTCCTTTAGCGCAGATTTACCTGGTGAGCGCAACTAGATGCGAATCTCCAGTCTCTGACCACCTAAATAATAAAAAGTGAGCCAATCAAAGCCATCAGAACAACGACCTTTCGTCTGACTGCGCGCCAAAGATCCAGATCTTCTGTTTGTTTGCTCAATAATAATTAGTCGATTCTCAGAGTGGCTCTATATTCAGCACTCTTTGCAACTCGGACTCCTAGACGATCCCCATGCACCCAAATTCATCGCTTCGTTGCGCTCAGAAATAGTTGATGTCGTCGGTGAGCTCAGAAATCCCAATCGTTTCCTATCATTCGTTTGAAATCGTCCGTTGACGCTTAATCAACATCTATAAAACATATCAGAACAAAGAGACCAAAGTCATTTTGAAAGAATCTCGTCAAATTGACGACGAATTGTGAAGTGTGTGACTCAAATTGCCACGTTGAAGTTGCATTTGTGAAGCCATTTGGTAACGTTTGTGTGTCGGTACAGGAAGCTTCCTATCAATGAGTTGGGCAGCTTTTTGTTTGTTTGTGCACGTCAACAGCGGCACAGACGCCAAGATGGGAGCCCCAAGCAGCATTTTTTCGACGAACCAGCTTGTTTTCTCAGTGGGAACCTGAAGTGGCGTCCGCGATCAGGAGGTATACTGTATCCACGTGAAAAGCTCCGCTTGCGCACCAGTGTGACAGCTTGCGCATTGTTTGCTTGCTTGTGTTTGTGGACAGAAGAATGGAGGTGTCCATGTTGGACTGGCTCGTTGGTGGCGTTCATGCAAGAACAGCTCATGTGGATTAGACGTCGAGGGGATTGGACGACGCGCAGGGTGAGCATGTGAGCTCATGCTGGAAATTGATACACTGGGTGCATTGCCAAATGATCTTCTCCCTGTGTGAGGGGCAAGTGGGAACCATGTGTGGACGGAACCGGATGGATTTGTGGCTATTATGGATACACTGCATGCACGCCAAGGTGTTCTCTGTTCTCTTGTATTGAGGAGAGGCGTCGAGGCCAGCAGCGTCACGATCGCTTCTCAAGAGCTCTTCGTGCTACTGAGTGGCTGTACACAAGTGATGAGCTCTTCCGCCAGCACGTAGTTGTGTTGTGTGCAAGTTGTTGTCGTGTGCAAGTTGATGGTGGTGTATTTGTTCGATATGTGTACGTATATATAACTTTAAATATTGACTATAACTCGATAGCGAGCGGAGCGCTCGCGCTCACTCTCATAAGGCGCAGATGATCTCGCCAGCGTCGCACTCGCTCATTGCAATCGCAGTAAGCGCTTCTTGTGCTGCAACAGGCGCGTCACCGAGGATCTCGATGAGGTAGTCGAGGTAGTAGCCGTCAAAGTCCAGCAGCAACGCGTCCGAGTCGCTGCTGCTCGCGCAGTCGGAGCTCAGCTCCATGCTCTCGTCTTCATCCAAGAGCGATTCGAGCGAGTCGGCGCGCTGGCGTTTCTCCATGTCCATCTCCTCCACGGCCGCGTCGACTCTGGTGGGCGAGCCAATGACGCTGCGGCTGCACGCCATCGCCGGGATCACGACCGGATTGAGTCCGCGACGCACGGGCCCGGTGCGGCGCGCGGTCGTGACCTCGTCGCCGCTCGCGCTGCTCTCGGCCACTTTGCAGAGCGTGACCATGTCTTCGTCAAGGCGGTGCTCGGGGCGCACGAGCTTCTTGCGGTCCTTGCGCAGCCCGCGCAGACGGCGCGCAACCTTCTCGTAGTACTTCTGCGCGTGAGTCTGCACCTGGCGGGCCGAGCGGGAGCCGACCTGCTCGGCGATGAGCTTCCACGGGCCCTCGGGATAGAGCTTGAGGCCCACGAGGAACTTGTCGTGCTCTTGCGCGGACCAGACGCCGCGCTCGATGCTCTTCTTGTCGACCGCCATTTGCGCGCAAGTGACTTGTGTGGGTTTGTTTGTTTGCTTGTTGGCAAATTTGTGAATGGCACAAGTCGGCGAACTGAGAAAAACCAAACAAAAAAAAGCGCCTCGCGGGATGACTGGTGGCTTGATGTTGCGGTGCATTTGTGTCATACGTGCACCTCTTCGCGAGTGCGCAACCTTGCGACCTCTTGCGGGGAAACAAACAAGTCGTTTAGTCGAGAGGCGGGTGTCATACGCCTTTCGGCGAATGGGTGGTGGCTGCGTGCAAAGACGGGCCAATTGCAGCGAAAAAGATGGGTACACGCCAGCAGCACTTGCGCAATTCGTCGTGAGCTGGGGAGCTTGCGCTTGCAAGTGCAGCTGTTTGCTTGTTTGGTGCAGCAACTGGGTCGAAAGTCTGGCTGAGACCAAACGCGAACTCCATATCTAGCAAGTGCGATTCTTTTGTCTGGGAAATGAGTCATTCGTCTGCAACTCGGATTGGACACAGAAAGAGCATCCTCACAAAAGAAGACAACAAAAATCCACTTTTCACTCTGGTATAAAATTAAAGGTTCTCGGCTCTATGTGTGCTCTATGCTGGTGCAACAGCAAAAACTGGTGGTAAAAATCGGCCAGAAAACGAACCAGGTGGTCAAATTTCACGTTAGGCCGAAGGGAAAATCCAGTCTTCTCGACGGTGATCGAGAGCTTGCCGAGCTGCTGATTTAAGCAACATGGACGACGCACAAATGGTCTGCTGGGCAACGACATCAGCTGGTCTTGTGTGTGTGGCTAGCGCCGCGTCAGCCATCTCTTCAGGTGAGCTTGGATGAGGACGTCGCCTTGCCAAATGGCGGCACGTTTGTTGCAGCAGCAGGGTCTGTGAGCCACAAGACGCACGCTGTGCTTGCGTCGAGTGCGCTTTTGCACCCGCTCGGAAGACCACGAAGAGCTCCCGTGTCCAGTCACGCCATCGCTGTCGTCTGTATGCCTATTGTTGCGCGCCAATCGCTTCAGCACCACGAGCAGGCGGATTCGCGCCAGCCAGCAGCCTGGTGATGCAGTCCGCCTTGCCGCTTATGCGAAGGTGCCAGGTGCCAAGATCCTTGCATGTAAGCTTGCTCGGCAGGAACCTCCTTCTTGCGCTGGATCGTCACGAGCACAGAATTGCAACTCATGTCACCTCACGAGGCGTCTGAGAAACTCCGCAGTTGTCCATGAGGTCTCTTAGCGTCTGTTCTCTGAGGTCCGGTTACTTGTGTCTTGTGAGCTGTAGCTGGGAAATCGGCAAGTGTGAGGCTGACACCAAAAGCAAATTTGAGGGCGGTGCCAAGCAAATCACGAGGTGGACCCACCATGTCCACCATGTTCGAGATGAAATTGGCTGGAGTCACCGATTCGCTCGCCTTTGATGGTTGTTAATATCCCAGGAGCTCTAATCAGTGGCATTCTGTGACGCTAAACTAATCAAATTGTTTCGTCCAAGCCTCATCGCGAATGTCCACGTACTGGTGGTCTTCCTAGCTCTCTTCTCAGGTCTTCATGACCATCCACGGGTCGATCACGCGGCCGGTCTCCTGAAGGCGGAACCTGCGCAGCACGTCGTCCAGCAGCGCACACACGATCATTAGCAGCAGCGCTGTCGATGTTGGACGCGATCTCGAGCACGTACCATCCGCGCTGTTGCGCCCTGGACATTTTCGCCGCGACCTCCTGGGGACTAGCGCTGCCGCGGTCGAGCTAGAAGACCGCACTCTTGCTGCGCCACTTGCCGTCAACCACCAGTTTGCACTGCGCTCTGTGGAGCTCCGTGTCTTGAAAAGATGTCTCAATGGGCTTGCCAATTTAAAAGTAGATCTGGAAGAGCTCGACGCCGCATACGAGCAAAGCTCTGCGTAGTGTGTGAGCGCTATCGTAGAGCCACGATGGGCTCGTTCAGCAGCCCATCGACGAGTGTGCTCAGACGCACACGGTTGTCACCAGTCTGGAAGAGCACTTTGCCACTGGCGGCGTCCTTGAACTTTGAGTTCTCGAGGCGAGGCGTTGTCTTTGACTCGAATGCGCGTCGGTCTCAGGTGGCAAAAGCGTGCAACGATGGCGACAATGGGAGTTGCTGAAGGGGCGAGCGGGGTGGTGCCGTAGAACGCGTCAGTGGACGTTGAGTTCCCCGTAATGTGGGTTTTGAGCTGTTGTTAGCGAGTCGGACTGTGGGGAGATGCTGAGGTCCTCCGCTTCTCCAGGTTCTGCGATAATCTCATCAGTGCACAGCCTTCCTCCATCTTCTTCTCAAGGGTAGCGTCCGAATGGTCAAGATATGATAAGGTGAGCGCTGGGGAAGAGGTCGGGCACTTTGGAGTACAGTACTCGGCGTCGATTGTCCGCTCGTGATGATACAAGATCGCTTGCTTCTGTGGAAGCAACCACGGCTGGGGATTTTGTAGGTGAATGATCAGAGAGGAGTCTCTTGTCTCATGTGCTGACTGAAAACTTGGATCTCCGTGCGTGTGGTGCACGCTCATGCACCAGCATCTGCAGCGACGACGGCATCTTGGCTGAGATGTCCAGTCGTCCTCGATAAGAATGGAGCTTGTTGAGCCATTCAGGAGTCCGAGCTAGGTCGGTTCCACTCACCACTGCATCCACCCTGACGCCTTATGCGCCACAGTGATTCCTTGATGTACGTAGCATGTAGATTTTCACTGAGAAGACTTCTTGTTGTAGAGATAGACGTGTATGGATATGAGGTTCTTGACGCCCTTGGCTCGCAGTCGTGAGTTTCCAGAACTCGTAGCGCTCGTCGCTCGCCACCCGTGTTGACTACTGTCGACTGTGCTTCAGGATTAGCGATCTCGCATGGCACATGCTCCGTCCGCGAATATCGATTAAAAACTGAGTAATACGCTCTTGTTGTGTGCTGACATTGCCGTTATCCTTGCACCTTGGCGATGGGAGAATGTTGTTGTTGAAGCTCTTTCTTCCTCTTGGTTGCGTGGGTCGTCGCGTGGCATCCCGTGAGGAACTTCTCGAGCGCCAGGAGCGCCTGCGGTGGGCCGTTGCGCTCGCTGGCCGCACGGAGCACCTGCTGGACGCTGTCTTTGCCCAGCAGTCGCTGCTGCATGGCTTTCTGCATGCGCTCGAGGATACGCTGGTGCCACACCCTCGGGATCGGGTCTTCACTCATCGCCTCTTGGTATTGGCCTTGCTGGGCGGACCAGAAGAACTCGAACACAACACTGCGGCACTGCGGCAGCGCATGCCAGTCGTCGAACGGTAGTCGATTGGCCGCCGAGAAGAGCCGCAGTCGCCTGCATTCGACCGCCAGGAGTGCCCCCGAGCGCATCCCGTGGAGAATATCCGTGAGCATCTGGTCGTCGTTCACGGGTCGGATGAGCTCCTGGGCGCGCACCGCGACGATTTCACCCTTGCGATCGTAGATGAGCGCGATCTGCTCAAATATGGACGCGCTGGCGGGGACCAAAGACGCAGTCGCACTGCTTCGAAACACGGACTGCAGCGTCACGCTCGGATGCGCGCTCATGGGCGTTGCCAGCAGCCAGTTGTCTGGATTCAGCAGCACTTTTAGGTTCTCGAGCACGACTTTCGCCACCTTGCGTGTGAGCTTTCGCATCATCTGCCGCGGCCGCTCGGGCTTGGTGAGCGCTCCAATCTCGTGCAGCAGCTCCTCGTCTGCGTCCGAGCGCTTCCAGGTCCGCAGCAGATGAAAGCCCCAGAGCGGGTCGGCCAGGGACGACTGGTGGATTGCCTCGAACCACGCCCGCGACGTGAGGCTGAGGCGGTACAGCGTCCGGACGCTCACGAACTCCTGCAGCTTCATGAGGTTCTTGCGCGTGAAGCTCGCCCCTGACGCGGCCGCGCCATTGTAGAAGCACGTCGCGAGCGTGGCCGCGTTTGCTTGAAACAAATCGGGGTCGAGTCTGTACTTGGACTGCTGGTACACTTTCGACTGTCGAGACGGATCGTTGACACTCGTGAGCATTAGTGGCGGGATGTTTCCCGACAGTTGGGAGTCGCCTCCTCGACTCGATGAGATGGACGCCACAGAAGGGGAAGAGCCTCCAGCTCCCATCATTCGCTTGCGAAGCACTGCGCCGCTTGCTTTCCCACTGGACGACGAGAGTGGCGGTCGAGGTCCTTCGTCGACCAATACTCTGGGCGCAACCTGGAGGAAATCCGACAAGCCCTCCATCGACGATCTTGACAAAGGCCCGTGGCCATCAGACCTGGTTTTCTGCTGCTGGGGCTTGTGAAACGACCGTGACTTGTTTGGTAAGACGCCATGAGGATGCGAACCCGAGTCCTTGGGATCGCGCGCACTGCAGACTTGCAAGCTGGCGCTGACGGATGACGAGATGCTGATATCGGCATTCTCAATCGCGCGCTGACACTCCTTGGAACAGAAAGTCCGCGTCGAAAGCGCTTTTGAAGACGCTGACCCGCCGCCGCGAACAAATCCCTGGGAGCGAGGGAAGCGCGTGCCACAGTTCCAGCAAGTCACGAGTTGCTGAGCATTCGCTGGGGGCTTGCGCAGTGGCATTGCGGTCTTCAGGCGCCGCTTCTCACCACCTTCCCTATCGTCTGTGTCTTGCGTCGCCGAGGTCTTGATCGATGTTGCCGTGAGGCTCGGCATGCGAGGCGAGATGAGCGGGAATATGGTGGGTGCTCCGCGTGGGCTCACTGGCGAGGTAGGATTTTGACCAGCGTCTTCTTTGGACTCGGAGCGAACGGAGAACGCAGCAGATGATTTCTCCAATCTCTTCTGCAGCTTGTGGAGCTTCGCGATGACCTGCAGAAAGATCTTCCAGTTCGGGTCGGTGTTTGAAGCGACGACATCCTGAAACAGTTGACGCATCTTTCCGGGAGGCGTGTCGAGGAGAGCTTTCCCCGTGATCTGCTCGTAAATCACGACCTGCGCAAACGCAGTGAGCTGCTTCGTTTGGAGGAACTGCGCTAGCTCCAAGGCGTCCCAGTACGACGGCATAATGGTCTCGTTCGTTTCCGAGTCCCTGGCGCTCTTGCTCTCCGCTGCAGACGAGGAGCCCCCAGATGAAAGAGTCTTTGATGCTTGGGCACCTGCTGCGCTTTTCCACTTGGTGCCTTTCTTGCCGGTGCGGTAGCTCTTCTTCCACGCATCGCGCTCGATCTCCACCTTCACTTTCACGCTCGCTAGCCTATCTTCCATCTCTGCGATTTCATGCTCGAGCGCCTGTGTATTGCCAGACATGACTGCGCTTCGCACGCGTGACGCTACGAATCAGGCCTGTCGGTCCTTGAAGGAATTGTAGGCAGAAGCGGTGCTGCTATCGAAAGTGGCCCTCAGGTCAGCATGCTCCGAGTGATTGGCATCGTCTATATTTACGAGAGCACGGTTAGAGGGTTAGCAGAATAGCCATGCGACTCACCTATTTCTATGGATGCGGCAGCTTCAGCGCTTGGTAAAGGAATGCCATCTCCATCGCGCTCTCCTGGAGCTGTTCGAGTCGCCCACCGCCGCCGAAGTGACCGTCGTCTTCACTCAGCTTGAGCAGCAGTAGTCGTTTCTCATCGCTCTGTTGCTTGGCCTTGAGCTGCCGCAGCTTGTACACCCACTTGACAGGCTCCCAGAACTGCACACGCATGTCGTTCATGCTGCCCGTGACAAACATGGACGGGTACACTTGGTCGGGACGCATATTCTCGCAGGGGGCGTACGACTTGATGTAGTCGTAGACTTTGGGGTCGCTCGGGTTGCCCCACTCCTCGTACTCGTGTACCGTCAGTGGTAAAGTTGGGTCCTGCATGGTCTCCAGGATATCCAGGAACGGCACTTTCATGATCATCGCCTGGAAGAGCGACGGGTGCTCGTTTGCCATGTACCCCATGACAAGTCCACCGGCGCTCACGCCTTTGCCTGCGAGTCGCTTCGGGTTCGTGAACTGTTTGTCGAGCAAATGGTTTGCGCACGTGAGGTAGTCATCGAATGTGTTGCGCTTGTTCAGGCCTTTGCCTTCGTGGTACCAGCGCAGACCCAGTTCGCCACCGCCTCGAGCGTGCGCGAGGGCGATTACCCAGCCTCGTTCGAGGAGACTGAGATGCTCGAGCTCGAACTGCGCCTCGAGATTCGTCCCATAGGCGCCATAGCCAATGAGCAGCGTCGGGTTCTGTCCATTCAACTCAATGTCGCGTCGATGGACAAGCGTCAGAGGTACGTCAACACCGAGACTGCTGCTGCTGGGGACGTAGAGGCGCTGACAGGTGTAGAGCTCGGGGTTGAACACCGCCTGGTCACCGGTTGACAGCCCCTTGGAGCTCGAGCTTGCATTCGTTCTGGTTCTGCTATTTCTCTTTGCGGCCTTCGCCTGGTTGCTATCAGCAGAGATCTCCTTCAAGACTTGCAAGTCTCGCGCGGACATGTCGTAGTCGTAGATGATTTCAGGCACCAGCGGCGTCGAGATTGAGAACCGCACCGAGTGCGCCTTATAGTCTCTGTTCACCCCGGGGCTGATCCGGCAAATCTCATGTTTGACTGGCAGCGGCACCAAGTGGCTATCGGTATTCGAGGTGGAGTCACCCTTCAAGTGACACACGCGGATGCGCGGGACACTGTGCACGCGCTCATAGAGTACCAGGTAGTCGCTGAACAAGTCAATGTCTTCAATCTTCACGTCGGGCGACTCGGGTAGGAACGTCTGCCACGCTGCTCCATGGCGAACGTCGCTCCCGATTGACGTCTCGGAAACCGCGATCTTGTAGTTCTGCGCTTGGTCAGCATTCGTCACGATGTAGAATCGGTCGTCTGCGTGGTCGGCAAAGTATGCCGTGCCTGGCTCCCGCTTGCGCAGCAACTGGGGCGTCGCAGCCGCGTCGTCGCTCGCCAGCGCGTGGATCTCGGACGTGTTCTTCGAGTTGCAGTTAATGAGCACGTACTTGCCGTCCTTCGTCAGCGACACGTCCACAAAGAAGCCGTCATCTTGTTCCTCGTAAATCTACAGCAGCACATAGACGATTAGATACAGGTCAGCATTAAGATGTTTATACAAAACAACAATCACATGCACACCGCCTTACCAGCTCCTGCGTCTGTCGGTCGCAATCGTACCGGTACACTGCGAATGGACGGCGATGCGCATCCACCTTGGTGTAATAAAAACATTTGCGGCCCGCCACGTTGCACCACTCGGCGTTGCGCACATGGCGCACGCTGTCGAGTGGCACGAGGCGCTGCGTGCGCAGGTCCTTGAGCATCGCGCGACACTGCTCGCTCTCGTTCTCCATCACGAGCAGCAACCAGCGCTCGTCGTGCGAGACCTTCATGGCGCTCACGAACTGGAAGCCGCGCGCGACGCTCAGCGCCTCGCGGTTCTGGTCGAGCACGGTCTCCTCGACGCCGCTCGCGCGGTGGCGCCGATAGTACACCTGGAAGTTCTCGCCTGGAGCCTGGCGCATCGCATACTCGTAGGCGCCGATGCGCTCCGGGACCGTGAAGTCCTCGCGCAGCAGCCGCCGCCGCAGCTCCGTGTAGAGTGCGCGCTCGGTGCGCCTGAAGCGCGGCTTAGCGAGCAGCTCCGACAGGTATGCGCGCTCAATCTGACAATTGCGACATTGTTTCACAAGAGTGCCATAATTAGTGACTGGGTTAATGATTGTGATAAGACCTGTGAGAATGAAATACCTGTTAAAATCGATATACCTGTAGAAACTGGTGCAGTTTGGGGTGCGCCGGGTCTTTGAGCCAGCGCCACTCATCGCTGCTGGAGAAGCAGCGCGCGCGCGGCCAGCAGAGCGCAGTGGCAGGCGGAGCCTCGGCGCAGAAGGCGCCAGGTGCGCGCCATCGACGCGCGAGCAGCGCTGCTGCAGCTGGCGCCAATCGCGGTCGCTGCGCGCGCGCCAGCAGTGACGACGCCGCGACCATCGCCACCATCTTTTTTCTTCAGACAGATTCGCTTCTTTTATCTGCTTTTTTTGTGATTTTGAGCTTTGATTTGAAGCGGTTTTAACCAATAAAAACGAGCTGCGAGGCTTTTTTGAGCTCATGTGCGCTGCGCTAAGTTCCGGTACTGTGTACACTGCAGATGCACATGCACATGCATGCAGACACGACGAGGCACTGCTTGGATATTTAGCAGGGGGTGAGCACATGCAGCCTTCGCATGTTGATGCCGCAGAAATAATGTCACGTTTCGTACTTTAGCGGAGCGACTCCGAAAGAAAAAAGGGGAGAGCTGGGCGTGGCCACTCCATCTTGACCCCCTCTCCAATTCCATTACAACCTTCTTACAATATATTATATACAAATATCTAGTTATAAATGACTTTTTATTTTCATAACTATACGCATGCTAATATCAAGGGTGAAAACCATGCGCCCGTGCGTGTCAGGGGGCTTTCTTTCCGTTCCCCCATTTGGTTCAGCGCCGACACGTGCGAGAACGAGCGACGCTGCCTGCCTGCCGGAAGGGACGGCACTTTGCTTCCTCCCCCCTCCCTCTCGCTCTGTCACACGACCGCAGGCCACGTGCATCGCTCGCTGAGCTCTTCTGAACAGCCATGGAAGGCGTCAAGGTGCGCTTGCCTGTCCTCTTCTCAAACGCCTGATTCAATTCAAGAGTGGTTATGTGTGTGTGTATGTGTACGTCATGTGTCTGGTTACTGATGATTGCTGTGGGTTTCATGTGGCTTTTGTACGTTTATTTGCGCAGGTGTATGCGCCGGACGCGGACCACGTGTGGCTCCCGGGCGTGATCAGCCAGGTGCGCGGGAAGAAAGTGACGGTGCGGCTCGAGAACATCGTGAGCCCCGCCGATAAGGAGGCGCTCGAGGCCATCGTGGCTGAGCGCGAGCTCAAGAACCTCCAAGGCTCGGAGCGCGAGATCGATTTCAACGACCCGGCCGTCGTGAAGGCGCTTCAATCGCTCAACACGGCGGCCAGCGACGCAGTGTCGCTTTCCCTGCCGCTGCAGAATGCGAGCGACAGCTCGTCCACATCGAACGGATTCGAAGACATGATCACGATCGACCACCTGCACGAGGCATCCATCCTGCACAACCTTCGTCGCCGCTTCTTCCGCAAACTGCCATGTACGTGAGCCTGCTCACTGTCTCATTGCAATCCTGTTTCTATGTTTGTGCATCCATTGTACTGACTGGTTATTGTATATGTTTGTATGCATGTCGTGATGAACTGCTCACAGACACGTACACGGGCAAGATCTGTATCGCAGTGAACCCGTACCAGTGGTTGAACTTGTATGACAAGTCCATCATGGACCGCTTTCGCGATGGCAGCCGCGAGCAGAAGCCGCCACACGTGTACGCTGTGTCCATGGAGGCGTTCTTTAACATGCGCAACAAGAAGGAGAACCAGTCGATCCTCGTGAGTGGCGAGTCTGGTGCCGGCAAGACGGAGACGACGAAGATCGTGATGAGCCACTTGGCGGCACTGGCAGCAAACTCGGACTCCAAGGTGATCCAGCAGATCATCAAGGCGAACCCGTTGCTGGAATCGTTCGGTAATGCAAAGACTGTGCGTAATGACAATAGTTCGCGATTCGGCAAGTTCACAGAGCTCCAGTTCACGGTGGACGCACAGCTCATCGGCGCCAGCTCGCGCACATACCTCCTGGAAAAGTCACGCGTGACGACGCAAGCGTCTGGCGAGCGCAACTTCCACATTTTCTACCAGTTGTTGAGCAAGCGCGGCCAGTACCCGGAGCTCGAGTTGGCTGCAAACCAGTCGTTCAAGTACGTGTCGGAGAAGGACAACGAAGTGCCTCTTGATGAAGAAGGCGATCTCGACCGAACACGTGAAGCTCTGAGCCTGATTGGCATTGAAACCAAGCTCCAGCAGGAGATTCTGCAGATTCTCGCGGCTGTTCTCCACCTCGGAGAGACCTCATTCTGCGCTGCGAATGGCGACGTCGATGCCTCGCAGCTTGTCGACTTGAAGCCGTTCACTATCGCTTGTAAGCTCTTGGGTGTTGATGTCTCCGCACTCGAACGCGCGGTGTGCAACCGAAACGTGTTTGTTGGCCGCGAAGTCTTTTTGAAGCCGATGACCAGCGACCAAGCGACCGATTGCCGAGATGCGCTGGCGAAGAGTCTCTACTCGAAGCTGTTTTTGTGGCTCGTGGACCAGATCAACGAGACGATCGGTGTCAAGACGAAGGACGCAGTCTCGTTTATCGGGATCTTGGATATTTTCGGCTTTGAACACTTCCAGCACAACTCGTTCGAACAATTCTGCATCAACTACGCCAACGAGAAGCTGCAGCAGAAGTTCGTCCAGGATGTCTTGAAGACCGTGCAGCTGGAGTACGAGGAAGAGAACATCTCGTGGTCGCACATCCAGTTCGCTGATAACCAGGATGTGCTCAATCTGATCGAAGGCCGCTTGGGCGTGATCAGCTTTTTGAACGAGGAGTCCCTGCTCGTCACCGGCACGGACGCCGCGTTTGCGAGCAAACTGGGCGCGGTCATGGAGAACAACCCGTTGCTTGAGACGCCTCGCTTGAACCAGGTCGCGTTCTCAATCTACCACTACGCTGGTAAAGTGACGTACGACGCGACTGGATTTTTGGACAAGCACCGCGATGCCATCTTGCCAGACATCAAAATGTGTATGAGCACCTCCAAGCTGTCGATTCTGTCGAGTACGTTTGCCGACGATGCTGCTGGCGCCGTGCCTGCTCCAGCTCCAGCGAGAGGTGCTGCAGGACGGAAGAAGGTGCAAGCTCAGCCGAAGCGAACGACCGTTGGCACGCAGTTCAAGGAGAGTCTGTCTCAGTTGATGGACAAGATCAGTCTGACGGAAGTCCACTACGTGCGATGTCTGAAGCCGAACGCGCTAAAGAGCGCCAACTGTTTCTCCCACGGAGACATTGTGAACCAGCTGCGTTGCGCCGGTGTGATTGAGGCGATCCGTGTCTCGCGCAGTGCGTACCCGAGCCGCATTCCGCACATCGAGTGTGTGAAGAAATTCCGCATGCTCGTCGATTCATCGACTGTTCCGTTGCCACAGAATGACTACAACATCAGCGACTCCGCGATGAAGGTGAAGTGCGAGCAGTTGATGGAGAAAATGCTGCCTGGCTGCAACGTGGTTGACTACCAAGTGGGATCGACTCGCGTGTACTTCCGCGAAGGCGTGCTAGAAAGCTTGGAGACGAAGCGTGCAATGGCGTTGCGCAAATTCGCGATCATTCTTCAGAAAACGGTTCGCTGCTTCCTTGTGCGACGTCGGTACTTGAAACAGAAGAAGCTTGCTGTTGTGATTCAAAAGTACTGGCGCCGTTACGTGCTTCGTAAGCGCTTCCTGAAGCTGAAGAACGGAACGATTAAGCTCCAGGCGCGCTTCCGTGGTCAGATCGCGCGAAAGCATTTCAAAGCGATGAAGTTCGAGCACCGCATCGTCCGACTTCAAGCGATCTACCGTGGCTTCATCATTCGACGCCAGTACCTGCGCAAACGATGGGCGGTGCGAAAGCTGCAGAGCTTCTCGCGATTCACGCTTCTGCGAATGGTCTTCTTGAGAAAGATGGAGAGCGAGAAGAAGTATAAAGCCCTGGGCTCGAAGGTCGCGCAATTGCAGCTGAAGCTCGACCGCAAGCAAGCACTATCGCCACCTCCTGGATCCAAGACGTCCCCTTCGAGTTCGAGTGCGAAGACGCGCATGAGCGCTCCTGTGCCAGGTGATGCGCAGTTCAACCAATTGGGCGGTTCGTTACGAGGCTCCATGCTGAACAATACCCACCGTTTCAGCGGAAGCAGCGGCATTCTCGACGAAAGCCAAGAAGTGATCACCGCTCTCCACGACGAGAACGAACGACTTCGCAAACAGCTGGAGCAGCAAGAAGAGGAGATCCAGAAGATCAAGGCCGAGAACCGCACCATGAAGAACTGGCAGAAGTCAAAGGAAGTGGACGAGAAAGTGCAGAAGATGGCGCATCGTGACCAGGAGAGCAAGGACCTGACGTACCTCTCGTCCTTGGAGGCTGAGTACGAGAAGCTGCGCAGCTACATCTGCGACACGTTGGAGCTACCTGGCGATTTGGGATCCATTATCACTCCCACCGCGAATAGTAGCGGACCTGCGAATACGAACGGATCAGCTTCGACTTCGGGAACCGCAGCGGCGGGCTCGAACTTGAGATCGTCGTTTGTGTCGCAAGCATCGGACAAGGTTCTGCTCGCAAGCATTGCAAGTGTCTCGTCGGATCCGAGGGCCGCAGAGGCTCAGCAACTGATTTTGAAGAGCGCAGCCCGCATCTCTCACGCGAAGAGCAAGGTGTCAACGAAGGGAAGTGCTCGCCGCGTGAAAGAGCAGTGGGAAGAGATCCGCAACTACCCTCCTCCCATGCAGTTCACGCTCGGCTCAGTGCCATGGAAGCGCCTGCTAACGGACTGGGCTCAGGGCAACCCGAAGAAGCTGGATTACATGACGCGCTGGCTCAAGAACGTTCTGGACGGCGGACCGATTGTTTCCGATACCTTCCCGATGGGTGTGGAACTCAAGTACGTCACGCCGATGATGCTGGACGGATTCATGCAGCTAATTATCCCGAAGCTGGCCGAGCGACCGGATATCCAGGTTCACGTGCACACAAAGGAGTTTATTGGAACGAGCATGCGCATCACGCTGTCGCAGCTTGAGAAGGGATCGAGCTCAGGTGGCGGTCATCGCACGCACCAGGCGCTGGGCGAGAGATCCCCGCCGATGGAGGTTGAAGATTTCCAGCGCATCTCGATTCTCGCGAACAACGCACCGAGCGGCAGATTTTCGTCATCGTCGACCCTCAGCCTCTCACCGTCCGACTCGTCTATTATGTCTGGAGGGGGCTCATCCGGCCGCTCGAGCAGCATTTTCCGATCTGGTCGAAGCGAGAGTCGCAGCAACAGCAACTCATTCTTCCAGTCGCGTAAGTAGGCGCGTTGGAAATGTGAAGCGAGCGCCGCGCGTTTTGAGGCGAAGTCGGCGAGAAGTGGTGGAGTCTTTTTTGAAAGCTCAAAGGAAGTTGAGGTGGCGCGACCCCTCGTTCGCAATGGCGGCAATGGAGGGGCATGATGTGGATTCACTGCAGTACTCGAGTGGTGTACTCGGCATGTGGACGCAAACGAGAAAGGAAGAAAACAGGTATGTAGATGACAAGAAAAGCGATACGTCAAGTGTGCAAATGAATGCTGTGTTGAAGAAAAGAGGCGCAAGTTGGCCAGTCTTCCTGTGTCATCTTGGGTCGCCGATTCGGGATATCCACACTCTCTTTGGGATCTATCTAAAGCTCAGCTTGCTGCACAAGGAACTCTTGAACGAAAACACAGAGCTCTTTGTGGGTCAAACTGTTTTCATTTCAAGAATGGTATTGTTTGCTTTCAGAACCTATTATGTGTCTCGATTCTGAGTGCAGACTGGTGCTCGCGATCAAGCTGAGCGTGCCCTTTGGGAACCAGAGGAGGCTGGCGTCCAAACCCCAGTGAATTACTCGTCGCCAATGACGTTGACCCTGGAGATCCTCGATGACGATATCGCCCAGGCGCGTCTGGATAAACGCAGGCTTGCCACTCCTTCTTCAGTCGTCAGCACACGAAGACCCATGCCATTTAGGTTTCTCAAAACCCTAATCTAATTCCTCCGAGTGTCCTTCGTTCACATAGTCTGATAGAGTGTTGGCATAGTGAGCGCCAAGCCCCAAATGGCGATGTGCTTGTGAGCCATCGTCAGGTGGCGGTGTGGCGCGCTGCTCTGGGTTCCGGTGCCGGAGTTCACCTCTGAGCTGCTGGTCCTGGTGATAACGAAGTCATCGAGCACGGCACCGGTCTCGGAGGCCACGAACTTCCACGAAAGTGTCAACAGCGTGGCCTTGAGCTGCGAGACACCGTAGTTGGTCTCGTCGAGCTTGGCGTTCCAGGCACTCGTGGCGTTCTTGTACGCGGTGTGGCCCTCAGTGGAGCCCGAGGCGCCCGAGATCACGTACACGGGCGCCTTGGGGTTCGCGTACGTCTTCTGGTCGGCCGAGACGCCGTCCAGCACGGCCTTGCTGCGGGCGATAGGCAGGTGGCGTTCGTACGCGTGCACGTGGCCCGCGACGACGAGGTCCACCTTGTACTTGATGAAGAGCTCCTCGAAGGCCTTCTGCACGGGCAGGGCCTCGTCGTTGGGCACGCCCGAGGTCTGCGACCGCAGCGTGTACATGGCGCGGTGC
>JAASFV010000426.1:0-22811 GCA_023334015.1 Globisporangium paddicum
ACAGCAGCAGTACCAGCCACAGCAGCAGTATGGACAACAACAGCAGCAGTACCAGCCACAACAGCAGTATGGCCAGCCGCAGCAGCAGCAGTACGGTGCTCAAGGAAAGCAGCCGCAGTATGCTCAGCAACAGCAGCAGCCGCGTGGGTACTACCAGCCTCAACAGCAACAGCAGAACATCCCGCCACCGCCGTACGTCGCCCCATCGCCAGCCCAACAGCAAAAGGTCGTCGAGAAGCCGCAGGAGTACCAGACGTATGCGAAGCCAGCAGGACAGGACTACCAGCGGAAGACGTACCAAAAGCCTAAGCCATGGCACACGGCGGCGGCTGCCGCTGCGACGGACGAAATGTCGTTCAGCAGCAACCACTCGGACGAGCCGAACCGCAGCTTCCACGAGATCGACGCGCCCTTCGTCGCTGTCACATCTCCAGCGGGCCGAGACTCCGATCTGAGCGCGTCCAAGATCGGCATGACGCTGCGCGACCGCATTGATGCGCTGCGGGAAGGCAGCGTCCACGAGAACCACACGCGCATCAGCGTGGACCCGCAGGACCTCGAGCTGCCGCCCATCGGCGCCGGCCGGCGGTCACTCGTGCTCGCGGGTACAGTGCTCTCGGAGCAGTCGCCATCCTCGTCGGCCTCCTCCCGGTCATCAAACAAGGACGCCGGCCGGCCGCTTGTGAACAAGAAGAAACCGTCCGACGACCAGTTTAAGACCGCGCGCGACATGGACGAGTACAGTGCCGCCAGCAAGAGCACCGCGACGGCCTCCAAGCCGTTCTCCACGGGTCAGTTCGACGACGCCGAGTCGTACACGTACGAAAACTCCACCGCCGGCGCAGAGGAGCGCGTGCGCGTGGGATCGGTTGAGTTTTAAGGCACCTGCGAGCGAAGAGAAGCGAGCGTGTGCGTACGTATGTCTGGGTATGGAGCTGCTGGTGGACCTCGCGCATTATAAAATATTGTTGGATAGCTGCAGCGACGCGACATCAAGAGCCCTCTACAGAAGCAAACCAGTGCAGTCAGTGTATGTTGTTTTTCTCTCTTATTACCGGCGCTTCTTTATAAACACACACACATCTTTGAGCTCTACGATTTCTTCATCTGGTTATTACACTGCTTAATTATTTCCACCAGCCACGTGCTGAGCCTGCACCGTTGCCAGACAATGGCGCTGCGTTACGAGGCGATGGTCCAATGCCTGGACCAGTTGGCTTGTGACGGAGGCCTTGGGCGAACGGACTCATGAAGCCCGTGCTGCTGCTGTACTCGGTGGCCGCGTCGTTCATGCTGGAGCTGTTGCTGTTGGCGAACGCCACGACGCGATCCAGAAAGTGGTGGAAGACCGTCGGATCCAGCGCGTACGGATCTACGCTCTACATACACAAGAGCAAACATATAACGACACATTAGCAATGAAAGCCATTGGTTGATGGTGCGATGATAGACACAACGTGCCGATTCCGTTGCGTCAATGTTGCGCAGCTCTGGTAGAACGCCCGGGCGCTTAGCATGTGCCGTGATCGTGTCGCGCTTGGTACCGATTATCAGCTTGGGCAATACATGAAGCTACACCAACACCACACGTAAGAATGATTTCCGGTATCTGTTAAGCATGAGAGCTTTAGCAGCGTACCGAAGGGTATTCGTCTGGACGCACTGGATGCAGCGTTGGCAACACGCAGCCTTTCGCGCGCTGGTGTCGCGCGAGCTCACTGTGCCATTATGATACATTCGCACACACCATTAGCGCTTGCTTGACGTGTATCAATAAAGCGCTTGAACGTACCTGCTCCATGCCTTGAGGTGGTCGTAAGACCTTGCGTTGCTGAGGTCGTGCATGAAGATCACGCCTGCTGGTTAAACAAGAGCACGTGGATCAATCGCTTGCTAACAACAAGATCATTGAATCACTATATGATATGGTGACGCACCTTGCACGTCGTGGTAGAACATGGCGCGGCTGATCTCGTACTTCGGGTGGCCGCCGACGTCGATAAACTCCACGTACACCTCCTTCTCAGCGCCGTAGCCTTCTCGATATTGGTAGTACTGTCGTACAAAAGTTATCGTCCATACACACGCAGGTTAAATCTCGTATGCATTGCCGTTATCGCTTGCAGTTCCTGTTGTATCGCCTACCAGCACGTGCACATCGCAGCCCGTGGTCCACTGCGCAGCGCAGGCGTCGCGCGCGACACTCGGATCTCTGCAGATAGCGTGCAGCAGCTGCAAGAAAGATGGTGGAGAGTTAGCATCTGGATACGAGGCAGTAGGTGATACGAGCGAATGCGTGTACCGAGGTCTTCCCGACGCCCGAGTCGCCCACGACGAGCACGCGCACGCTCGGAATCTCCATTTTCGCGTGTCGTTTTGTTCGCTTTGAGCTTTACGCCGTACTGTCGATCCTTCCAAACAAGATACATGTGATACCTGGTATGTCATTATGCTACTGAAGAGGATGTTCTCGCACTGAATTAGTGGCCTCTGTAGTACAGTATCCTATTTGAATAGAAGAGTCTTTTCCCTTGCGCAAAATTAATTACGAAAATGGCCTTTCCTGAGCGATCCCATCCACCAAAGGCTCCAAATGGCTCGTCGCTGGGCAGGCACGTTCCTTCAGAGAGCTCTGCAACACCCAGCGACAGCCCGCTGGTGTTGAAGCGTCAGCCAGCCACGTCGAAGTGCGCACCACCGCCACCCAGTCCGCCATTCGCCTGCAACGCCCCATTCCCCCTCCATTTCTCCAGCAAGCATGAGCAGCGCCCTCGTGAGCCGCAAGGTGGACGCCGGTGAGATCGCCGAGCCCTTCAGCGTCGCTGTGCGCCAGTACATTGCGCACGAGATGGGCGGCCACGGCCCCAAGCTCGTGGGGCTCCTCGCGCACGGCGACCCGTCCGCCAAGAAGTACGCCGAATGGACCGGCAAGGCCTGCAAGCGTGACGGTACGTGATGTGCGTGTGCATCTCGATGTGTATGTGTGTGGAGATACTGACTGTGTGTTGCTGTAGGCATCCGCTACGAGCTGCGCGAGGTGGAGAAGGACGACCTGCTCGAGGCGCTCGAGAGCGCCAACCACGACCCGGACGTGCACGGCATCATCGTGTACTACCCATGCTTCGGCGCCTTCCCGTCCTTCTACGGCGGTTCCATGGACGACTTCCTGCGCGACTCCATCTCGATCAAGAAGGACGTCGAGGTGCGATTTGTTTCATTGGCTATGTTCCTGTGATACATGTATGTGTGTATGGAAGCACTCATGTGGTAATTCGTGTCGTGCTGCAGGGTTTGTGCCAGTTCTACCGCGGCAACTTGTACCGCAACATCCGCTACGTGGACGACGAGAAGACGCAGAAGTGCGTGCTGCCGTGCACGCCGCTAGCGATCGTCAAGATCCTCGAGCATCTGGGCGTCTACGACAAGACGTACGTGCTTATATCAACCATTGTATGATGGCACTATCGCTACTACATGAGCTAAATATCGTGCAATGTTTAACATGAACAGCCAGTCGGTCGGCAACCACCTCTCGGGCGTGGACATCACGGTGATCAACCGCAGCGACATTGTCGGCCGGCCGCTCGCGGCACTGCTCGCGAACGACGGCGCTGACGTGTACAGCGTCGACATCGACTCGCTCTACCTCTTCCGCCGCGGCAAGCTCATCAAGACCGAGGAGACGCCCGAGAGCGCGTGCCGCCGGTCTCGCGTGATCATCACGGGCGTGCCCGTCAAGAGCTACAAGCTGCCGCTCGCGTGGGTCTCGGAGAACACGGTCGTGATCAACGTCGCGTCCTTTAAGAACGTGGACGAGGCGGCGCTACTGGAGATCCCGGGTGTGCAGTACGTGCCGCTCGTGGGCAAGGTCACGGTCGCCATGTTGCAGCGCAACCTGCTGCGCCTCTTCGAGAACTTCCACATGAAGCCAAAGAAGGTCTGGCAGTAGGCTCTTCATAGACTATGAGCTTTTATCAGTCATTGCTACTCGTCATAGTTCCAAACTACAACTAACCGCCCATTCATGTAGAGATCCATTCATCTTGTTGTTGGCTCATTAAATTTATTATTTCTTTCCTAACTCAGCACGCACGAACGCCACACGACTGACTCTCCACTGCAACCTCTAAATCTCTCAGAGCTGGTACGGGTCGACGTACGAAAAGTCCTGGAAGACCTGGCTCTTGCCCAGCGGCAGGCTCTCCGACACAACCGAGTCCACAGCGTCCTGGCGCTTGAAGAACTCGGGCACGTTGTTCACCTCGCCGTCCTTGCGCACGATGGGCCGGAAGGGCACGTCTACGTCACGCTTGTAGAGCCGCTCCCAGTCCGTCGTGGCGAAGAACGGGTGCTCCATGATCTCATTGGCGCCCACGGGGCCCGAGCCCAGGCGCTTGGACGGATCCTTGCACATGAGCCCGCGCAGCAGCGACTTGGCCTCGTCCGAGAACTCGCTCGGTAGCCGCAACGGAAGCTTGAGAATGTTCTCAAAGTTGCGCTTGCGGTTTGCGTTGAAGAACGGCGTGTACCCGGCGAGCATCTCGAAGATGAGCACGCCCAGCGACCAGTAGTCTACGGCGCGGCCATACGGGATGCGCCGGATGAGCTCGGGCGCAATGTACTCGGGCGTGCCACAAAATGTCGACATACCATCCTTGCTATCAAAGTTGTCACGCGAGAGCCCAAAGTCCGTGATCGCCACGAAGCCCTGGTCATCCATCAGGATGTTCTCCGGTTTGAGGTCGCGGTACACGATGTTGTACGTGTGCAGATGCGCGATGCCGAGTACGAGCTGCGCCGCGTAGAACCGCGCACGGTCCTCGTCAAAGCTGATTGCGCGCCGCAGGTGGAAGTGCAACGTGCCGCCGTTGTAGTAGTCCATCACAAAATATAGCTTGGACTCATTCTGGAACGCGTACCGGAGCTTCACCATGAACGGGTGGTCAACTCCCTGCAGGATGCGCCGCTCGGTCTTCGTGTGCTCTACCTGGTTGCGCGCGAACACGGCGGCCTTCTTGATCACCTTCATCGCGTACACCTTGCCGCCGCTGATCGCCGACTCATACGAGTGCGCCGCGCTGGGCGAGAACCCTGTGTTCGCTTTTTTTCTCCGCACGAGCATCACCTTGCCAAAGGCGCCCTTGCCCACGACGCGCAGCAGCTGAAAGTCGTCGATTGTGACGGACTCGGGCGGCGGCAGACCACTGGGGTCCAGGTTTTCGGGACAGGACCGTGACTTTTGGCGCTGCAAAGGGTTTTCTCCAGACGCGCGTCTTCTGGACACGGGCGCACTCTTCTTCGCCCGCTCGGTGTGTCGTGCACGCTGCGCCAGCTCCTCCTCTTTGAGTGCGTTCAGCCGCACGCTCTTGGCTGCCAAACGCTGGTACTCGTACGCACTGGGCGACGCCAGGAACTCAAACACTTCGTCCAACACCGCCTTGGCCGTGAATGCCGGACTCTTGCTCGGCCCTTCGCACGGCCCAGCCGAGAGACAGACGCAGCCGAACGCCATGAGCTGCAACGTCGACGGCATTTGCGACGACGCCATGCTGTCGTCCTCGCTGTTGGACGTCGGCGTGTACGACGCCGTGCTGTCGCGGTCGAGCGCGATCAGGTCCGTGCCCAACGGCTCATTCGAGCGGATCCAGCACGCACTGTGCTGCGAGTACCAGCGCTTGAAGCCACCGCTCCACTTGGGGTCGATCTTGTGCGATGACTCAATGTACGCCACGTTGCCCAGGCGGCTCTTGAGCTCGTATTTGTACTTCTCTACAAGACTCGAGACGAGCGAGCCACCCGTGCCGTACGCGATGAAGTGGATCTTGTGCGCGGCCGATGGGAATATGTACTTTTTCCACACGTGCTCGCAGTGCTCTTCCTGGGTCGACGAGCCGTGGATCGGCAGCTTTTCTGGCACGCCGTCCGCACCGATCATCACCTGCGTATTCATGTTGGGGTTCATCACGAGCACGCCGTAGCCGGCCTTGAGCGCGGCCTGGAAGTACGGGATCATCGAGCCGACCTTGACGCCGTCGTGCAGCAGCAGACTGCGGCTCCAGATGCCGCAGCTCAGGCCGCGCGAGCTGCACACGAACACGAGCAGCTTCTCCGCGACGCTGAAGTTGCTGGACGTGTGGAAGATACAGCGTGGCACGTCCGAGTCGACCATCGTGCGGAAGCCGTCGGCGGTCGAGCAGATGCTCGAGGATGACGAGCGCACACTCATGCGCTCGCCACTGCTGTACATGCTCATGTTGGGGTTAAAGGACGACTCGACCGAGCTGCGGTCGAACTCGAGCGGTGGGATCGCCTGCTCCTCGAACTGAAACTCGTGCAACATGCGCGTGTGCACGTACTCGATGAGGCCCTTGAGCACCTCCTCGCCGTGGGCACGCATCTCGTCCTTGGTGATGCGCGCGCTCGTGCGCTTGTTGCGCACCTCGCCCTCGCCGTTCATCTCGAAGCGCTCGTTCGACCACTCGGCTGTGTGCACGGGCGGCATCGAGTCCTCCGAGATCGTGTCCATTTCCCTTTTGAGCCACAAGCCACATGTTCATATACACACAGTCAGTCAGCCATCACATTAGAAGCGCACGGATAGTGCTGCATGAAGGGGCGCACGCACGTACCAGATCGTGCCCACGGGCCGCCGCGCGAGGCTGAGGTTGGTCACTCCGTCGATCACGGGCGAGATGGTGAGCGAGCCGCTGCCGGACGAGCTGCGCGCGCTGCCAGCGTGGCCGCCATTGCCGTTGCTGCCCTGCTTGCGGTACGAGTGCTGCCACTTGACTTTGATCATGCTCTTCGGCTGATCGCTCTGCGACTGCGAATGCGAAAGTGAGCCCACGTGAGCGACGTGAGGGCGGGTGGCTGGTGGCGAGACAGGCGGACACAGGCAGGCGGACAGGAGATACTCACGCGTGCAGAGAAGGAAGGAAGCAGGGGCTTCTCGTGCTGCTGCTGGTGATGAGAGCCACTGTGTGAACGGCTTTCCAGAGCTTATTAACGAAGACGATATAGCGATAGTGAGCCAAATGTGACAGAATATGGCTGACAATGCGTACACTGCTTAATTTGATGAAATTAGTTTAAGAAAAATGGGAATACTATATATAAAACATATAGATCATGGCTAATTATTGAACCTGCTGAAAATGAATGATCTCTTTGAATTAATATAATAGAGACGTTTGTCTCGGCGTGCACCTGCGGAACTGTACATCCGAGGAGTGATGCTCCCACCAGACCGTACCTACACTATCCAGTGCTGACTCTCCACTAACTTTATGAGAGGCAGCGTCAAACAACAAAAACGGGAGTGCTCTTGTTGCCCTCACACGCAAGCCAATGGTTATTGTATTGGGAAGCCCGCGAAGTGATGTCCATCACGTGGGAGTTCAGCCCCACCACCGGCTCTGCCTGTTTGTGGTCTCGTCTCGGCTGGAGCCATGTCATGGACGGACAAGGTTACAGGTTACACACACTCCCTGTGTGTAGCTCCCAGCTGTGGCTAATACAGTGCGCGTCAAAAGATAAGGACACCTTTGTTGGTGTGATTTATGTGGCTTGCGTCTTTTGAGGCAGCATTTGGACACGTTGTAGAGCACTTTGAGACCTTCCCACTATAAAACAATCGGTTCAAGGTCCTTCGCTAGAGCGCTGACAAATGCGAATTGGACTGTACAAGGCATATGCAGGGAAAGCCCTTTGCCCAGCGAACCGACTGCAGTTTCTAAACCAGCGAAACTACGCTGCTACTGAGCGTTTAAAAAAGCAAGTGTCCCTACCTTTTTGTCGCACCCTTTAAATTAATA
Organism: Globisporangium paddicum; assembly: GCA_023334015.1. Taxonomy (NCBI): domain Eukaryota; phylum Oomycota; class Peronosporomycetes; order Pythiales; family Pythiaceae; genus Globisporangium; species Globisporangium paddicum. The sequence goes on from JAASFV010000426.1 coordinate 7,815, forward strand.
TAATTGATCAGAGCCGCGAAGAAAAGTCGGCGGGAAATGTCTCAAAGTGCTCTACAACGTGTCCAAATGCTACCTCAAAAGACGCAAGCCTCGAAAATGAAGCCACACAAATCACACCAACAAAGGTGTCCTTATCTTTTTGACCCGCACTGAAACATTAGCGTTAAGCTTATCACGTGTGAGGAATTTCGTTGGCGACGTCCAAATGGACCCAAGAGGTAGAAACGTAACTTGCCCAGGACATGGCTACCACAGCATGAGCGAAGAGCTACACACAACACGACGCGACGCTCTTGTTGAGCTGTGGGGCCACTGTGTGAGTTCGGTTCCGTTCTGTGCAGCCAACTGGACTGGCGTGGGACTGATGCGAGAGGTCATGTAGAGGCCGAGGCAATGCGCGACTGGCTGGCTGCCTCGACTTCGTACCGGTATGGTGGTGGAGGCAGCGATGGCTTGTTGGCAAGACCAGCGCTGCTACAGGTTCACCGTCGCTGGGCTCACGATTGCATTGCACCATCAGACCATGCGCTCCCAGCACGGGAAACTGCACGTGCATTCATAATCAGATATGCTGCGAGTCCTCATGCGATCGCCTCGTGGCTTCCCCGCCCAGACGCACAGCTTGTCCACCTCACCTCCGTGGCTTGGAGCTCTTCATACCAACATTCAGCCACCCAATCGAAGTGGCTGAAGTCAATCGCTCGTCTCATGATGTGAGCCCTTCGAATGCGCAAACAGGAGGTCTGTAAAAAGCGTAAAAACGCCTATCCCAGCTCGTAAAAAGTCTCTCCCAGCCGTTTCTCCATGGTTTGCGCAACTCGCCCAAGAGCTCTTTTCACACGAGAGCTTCAATGCGAGGAGCACGAGACCACCGGACTCTCGCCCCCACATCCGCATCTCCACGCTTCCGCGCAGCCAGCTCCCATATATAAAAGCACGCACTACGCCATGGCGGAGACACAGCAGATCCCGCCCATGAATGTGATCGAGAAGATCTTGTGCCACCACGCAGTGGGCCTCGCACAGCCGTTCGTGACCGTGGGCGACGTGGTGTGCGTCAAGGCCGACTGGACCATCGCGAGCGAGCTCACGTTCCAGGCCATGGACACGATGCACGCGTCCATTGGACGCCCCAAGCTGCACCGGCCCGACCGCTTCTGGCTCGCGCTCGACCACACGACTGATCCGCGCGTGAACGACCAGCCCAAGCAGCAGGCGCTCATTAAGCTCTCGACCGACTTTGCCAACGAACACGGCCTCACGGACTTCTGGGGACCCAACACGACCATCATGCACACCGAGTTTGCGCGCAAGCGCGCGCAGCCCGGACAGATCGTCATCGGCGCCGACTCGCACACGTGCAGCGCCGGTGGCATGGGCGCCTTCGCGGCCGGGCTCGGCGCCGGCGACGTCGTCATGCCGCTCGTGACGGGCCAGACGTGGTTCAAGGTGCCCGAGGTCGCGTTCATTGAGTTTGTCGGTGAGCCAGCCTTCGGCATTGGCGGTAAGGACGTGATCCTGCACATCCTCGGTGAGCTCAAGCGCAACACCGTGGCCTTTGAGCGCTGTGTGTACTACGGCGGCGAAGGACTCAAGCACCTGTCGGACGACGCGCGGTTCGCGATCGCGAACATGAGTACGGAGTTCGGCGGCATCGCCGGCGTCTTTGAGGCTGATGATATCACGCAGCGCGTGCTCGAGGGTCGCTCGTCGCACTTCGACGAGGCTCTTTTCTTCCGCTCGGACGAGGGCTGCAAGTACGCGGCCCACCACGTGATCGATCTGAGTCACGTCAAGCCGCTCATTGCGATGTACCCATCGCCCGACAACTGCGTCAAGGTGACGGAGAAGATTGGCATGAAGCTCGATGGGTGCTTCATCGGCGCATGCACGACGACCCAGGAAGACCTGATCCTCGGCGCGCTGGTCCTGCAGCAGGCCATGCTGGAAGGCAAGCGTCCATCACCAAAGGGAAGCCGTCGCGTGACGCCTGGTAGTCTCGAGATCATTGCGCGTCTCAAGGAGCTCGGCTTTATCCGCATCTACGAGGAAGCGGGCTTCACGGTCGGCGTGCCGTCGTGCAGTTACTGCGTGGGCATTGGCGCCGACGTAGCTGGCGAGGACGAGGTGTGGCTCTCGAGTCAGAACCGCAACTTCCGCAACCGCATGGGCAGGGGCTCGATCGGGAACCTCAGTTCGGCGGCGTGCGTCGCGGCCTCGAGCTTCGACATGGAGGTGGCCGACCCGACGCCGTACATCGCCAAGATCAGCAAGGACGACTTCAACCGCTACCGCAACTGGCTGGATGCCCCCAGTGAGCCAACGCCGTCGCGCTTCACGATCACGGAGCCCAAGCCGACGCTCGCCGGCAGCGGTGATGCCGACGACCAGGACGTGCAGATCGCGCAGGAGCAGGCTGCGGTCGCTGCCATCGAGTCGGCGCTGCCGCCGCTCTTCTCGGGCAAGGCGCAGGTGTTTGGCGACAACATTGACACGGACGCCGTGATCCCGGCGCAATTCATGGGGCTCAACAAGGAGTCGCCGCTCTGGCCCAAGGAGTGTGAGACCGAGCTCGAGGTGCTCGCAAGCAAGTCGTTCGCGTACGTCAAGCCCGAGTTTGTCCAGAAAGTGCGCGAGGGCTTCAACATCATCGTGGCCGGCACGGCCTTCGGTAGTGGCTCGTCGCGCGAGGAGGCTGCAATCTGCCTCAAGGCTGTGGGCGTGCAGGCCGTGATCGCCAAATCGTTCGCGTACATCTACGCGCGCAACCAGCCGAACAATGCGCTGCTAGGCATCGTTGTGACGGACGAGAAGTTCCACGAGCTTGTGGCCGAGGGCGAAGAGGTCACGGTCGACCTGCGCAACCGGTTCGTGAGCGTCAAGGACCACAAGGTCAACTTCACGCTCACCCAGGTCGAGGAGAACTTCCTCAACGGCGGCGGCCTTAAGGCGCTCTTCAAGAAGTACAAGGCTGACCTCTTCCGCGCGGCCATGCGTGGCAAGGCGCCGACGCCCATCGCCTCAAGCGGCGTGGGCTGCGGCTCGGACGCCGGTGGCTGCGGCACCGAGAGCGCTGAGAGCGGCGTCAACGTCTCCTGGTAAGATAGAGAGGTGTTAGTGAGGAGATGGATAGACGATTTTAAGTATTTCAAGAAACAAGTGCGTTCGCATATCACCAAGAGCCGCGATCTTTCCCAAGAGCTAGCTCAGCCTCGTGCCAAGGTTTCACTTGAGCTGTCCAGGCAATAACTACGCCAGCTATCATGAGCCTGTTCCAGGACGTGGTGCTCGGCAGCGTGGGCTTCAAGAGTCGATGCACCAAGAAGACCGCGAGCGTCATGACTTTTACGAACGCGATCGCGACCTCCGAGAGCACCACCGAGCCGCTCTTTGGCTTTGTGGACGGCGCGACGCAGACGGAGCCCAAGGCCACAGCGACAACGGCGACGAGTTCGAAAGCAAAAGACGCGAAAGGCGAAGCCGAGAGCGTCGAAGAAGTGACGCGCACGCTTGAGTTTATCAGACGCGTTGGGCCGACCATGTTGCGCGAAATGAGCTCGAACGCCACCACGAGCTCCTACTTTGGAGGTAGGTACAGTGCGTTTGCTTTGTGTTACGAGACTGGAGCTCATGGGAGTTGCTCGTATTGTGTAGGCTTTGAGAAATACCTGGAGGAGTCAGCCGAGAAGAACATTTCCAAGCTCTTCATGCTCAAGTTCGACTTCGACGCGTACTTCCAGGCGCCGCAGACTCAAGGTAGGCTGGACTTTAGCTGCAGGCTTGGGGTTGGTAACTTGCTCATCAAATGCTTGGTCTCTTTAGCTGCCGACAGCAAAGACAAGAGCAAGAAGCTCGAGGCCTCCGCAGCGACAGCGTCGTCGCTCAAGCTCTCGTGCACGGGGGTGTCGTGGAATGCCACAGGCTCATCAATCGCGGTCGCCTACGGCCGCTTCGATCACACGGGCTGGTGCAACTACCGCTCAGCACTCTGCCTCTGGAGCATCTTCCAGTCGGACTTCAATCCGCTCAAGCCCAGCCTCGTGCTTGAGACTTCGGTGCGCACGAAGCTCTTGGATTCATATTGAAATCCCAAGCTCACCAACTCTGTGATTTTTGTATCTGGATGGACGAATGGATGCGCAGAGCGGACTCATGTGTGTGACGTACCACCCGAAGAACCCGTCGCTGGTGGCCGCGGGCTCGTTCAACGGCGAGGTCTTCGTCTGGGACACGGAGCCGGATGAGTACAAATTCTATTCGTCTGGGATCGGCGACTACTTCCACCGCGAGCCTGTGACCAAGGTCGCGTGGGTCTACGACGTCCAAGCTGCCGAGTACAACGTGAGCCATCATCAATACATGCGTGCATGGTAGGTAATATAATAACTGTTCACCTGTGTAAACTGTGTGCTTCGACTTCGTAGATTGCGAGCGTGAGTGGCGACGGCAAGGTGCTCTTCTGGCGGCTGAAAGACAAGCTCGCGTTCCCAGTCGAGGGCTATGTCATGCACCTGCCTACAAGCATGCGCGGCAACAACAACGCGACAGCTGCTGTTACTGGTGCCTCGGGGGGAGCACAAGCAGCGCTCGACAAGAAAGGCTACGTCATCGGCGGCAAGTCGCTGGGCTTCTGCTCGAGCGACAAGACGAGTCGGACGTTCATCGTCGGCTCGGAAGGCGGAGCCGTCACGCGGTGCTTCACGAAAGGCATGGCGCGGTCGTCGGACTTTAAAGGCGAGAAGAAGTGGACTGCGACTGCCGCGAGACTCGTGGGAAAGCTGCCGTCACACCGGATCCCAGCGATCCGCCGACAAGTTGAGCTGCACGCGACCGAGAAAAAGTCCAAGGAGATCACGCTCGCGATGGTCTACGAGGCCAAGATCGACCCCAATACGTTGTACCCGAGCGCCATGGACTTTTCCTTTGAGCAGCACGGCGGGCCAGTGTACGACGTCAACTTCTCACCCTTTCGCAAGAGCCTGTTCCTCACGTGTTCCTCGGACGGCACGGCGCGCATTTACTCGTATCTGCAGAAGGAGCCGCTCGTGTCACTCGAAGTCGCGCCGTCGTCCTCGTACTTGTACGCAATCGAGTGGTCGAAGACGCGTCCCATGGTGTTTGCCGTCGCTGCAGAGGACGGGAACATCTATGTGTACGACCTCAAGGCTGACCGAGTCAACCCTGTCGTCGTGCTGAGTGGCAAAGATCCGATAGCTGCATCCTCGTCGTCGTCTTCATCATCAGCATCTTCTGTGAAATCACCGAGCTTTCCAATGTTCAGTCTCGACTTCAACCCTCGTCAGCGTAACTTTGTCGCGGCTGGGGACGCCAGCGGCACAGTGCATATCTGGAAATTGTCGTGGCAATTAGCGAATTTTCAGTCCGGAGAAGCGGCGATGCTCGAATCACTGGAGGCCACAGATAATTGAGTGCAGCGCATCACTAGCGAAGTCAACACGTCAGTATCAAAAACAGTTGTAGCTGGCATTCACAATCACCCCACGCCACAAACAAAATCCGGTTCATCTGCGCCGATTTTCTTCATCATTTTGGCGCAAATCGCCAATAGCTGAGCTCGCCGAGTCGTCATTGTCGACTACTTGCGACTGAGGTCTCTGGCTGTACGGTGCGCGTGCAAGGTCCACTCCATCTTCGTCTGGGTCACTATGCATAATAAAGAAGCAGTACTCGTGCGTGAGTTCTTCAATAATAACCAAGCAAGTCCGACGGATTTCAACCATTGTCTGCGTACCTGGCATCACGCGACGCATCTCTTTGAAAGTCTCCTGGGACATGTTGATGTACATGTCCTCAAGGTTGGTCTGCAGGTTGTCTTCGGCCTCCTTGATCACGCGAAGCAGCGCATCGCTCATGCCCATGGACGAGCTGTAGCTCACTTCCTCCTCCACAACCTTCTCGTTCTTCAGCTGCAGGTTCCCATTCTCAAAGTAGTGCACGTGGAGTGCGATTTTGCCCTTCACCCGCAGTGGGTTTTCGGTTAAATTCACTTCCCAGCGCGACTGCCAGCGTCCGCTCCTGTGAGAGAAAACACACCAGGAGATCACAGTGTTAGCCAAATTCTTGAAAATCAAACAGCTTGAAATAAATAAACAATAGGCATATGCTTTTGACGAACCAAAAGTTGCGCAAGTTGATGCGCTTGGTACACAGGTTGACGATCAGATGCGTGCCTTTCACGTACACACCCGCAGTTCCCCTGTCGCAAACATGCATGCAACAACATATCATGAGTAACGCAACTTTATACGTATCTTTAACATGACAAGTATAACTCACTGGTGCATGTACTCGAACTGCAAGTACGACTGCAACCCCTTCTGCACAATCAAACTATGTTTCGCACACACATACAACAAACAAGTTAGCTGCTATCACAAGCACAATATATACCCACAAGGGATGATACGCACCGCTCGCTCTCAAACGACGTCTTGAACGACGCGGGCACGTCCTCCACGTCGTCCGCAATGAGTTGCTGTCACAAAGAGAAGAAAAAACCCAGTATCAGTACAACAGCCAACACACTAAACGTCCACACAAACGCTGCATGGTACCTGCTTGACGTGGTCAAAGCCGAAGATGCGCTTGCCAATCGGGTCCACGTAGTGCGTCGCGTCCACCTCGCCTTCCTCGCAGATCAGGATCTACAGCAGCAGCACAGACCACCAACCACCAAGTAAGTACACCATACACTGCCAGCAATACGCAAACAGCGCGCACCTGGTAGTCGGCGTCGGGCACGTCAACCGCCAGCATGTTCTTGAGGTTGTACGCGTGGAGCGCGCCGCGCAGCGCCGCATCCGTGAGCACGTGCGCCGGCACAAGCTTGGCGACGTCGCGCAGCACGTCGTGTACCTGCCCCGGTGGGCTCGAGAGCAGAAAGTGCTGCGCGATGCGGAGCTTCTCGTCGTCCGGCGCGTCCTCGTAGCCGGCCCACTCGTCCGCCATCTCCCTCGTCTTGGCTCGTTTTCTCCTTTTTCTCTGGGAATAAATGAGAATGGCAAAAAAAGAAGAGATTTTTGTTTCCTTCTTCAGGCAACGTACGAGCAACGTAAGATCCGCTTAAGTGCGAAAATCAGCTGTGACGCGACATTTGTATGGAATATCACTCCGGGAGGCCCGGGTACTCCCACTGGCACACCGATTTTCGCTGATTGACTTCGGTTATAAATTAGTAAGCACACACATATACCTGACTGTAAAGAACCTAAGTAGATGCACTCACATACCAGCTGGGCTGCTCAGTCCGTCATGAGCGACACGACGCGGCCCCAGAGCGACGCGTTGTAGTTCTTGGCGCCAGTCGAGCGGTCCGAGAACGCATGGTCGCTCGGATCCTCCACCGTCCCGTCGCGCCACGACTCGTACTCCAACTGACTGGTGTTGTTGGGATTGGTGGTCGGCGTGCGTTCAGGGAGCCGTCCTCCGCCACCAGCCACCGACGCGCCTCGTGTACCAGTCCCACCGCCACCTCCCATCGAACTGAAGGGCGAGTCAGCAAAGCCAAAGCGGCTACGACCGTAGTCTTGATACGGGTTCACGCCGTTGTTGATCATCGCCGCGTAGTTGCGCTTCTCAGCCTCGGTGAGCACCTCGACCTGGTGGCGCCACACGACCACCTGCTGCATGAGGCTCTCGACCTCCTCCGAGTGCTCCTCGGCGAGCTTCTGCAAGTACTCCTCGTGCTGGCGCTGCAGCTCGTCAAGCGCCAGCTCGAGCTCCTTTTTGCTTTTGCGCTCGGCGATCACGCGCGCCGTCTCGATAGACTTGTTGGACTCGCGCACGAGTCGCTCTTCGTGCTCGGCAACCTTCTGCTTGGCGCTCACGTGCGCAGCCTCAAGCAGCTTGTGGTACTCCTGCTTGGAGCTCGCGAGCAAGCCATCCGAGACCTGGCACCGCTCGCGCGCGCTCATGAGGTCGGTGTTTCGGGTCGCGAGCTCGAGCCGGAGCTTGGCGAGCTGCGCGTCCTTGTCCGTGATCAGCGCTTGCATGACAGCCTGAGCTTGGTCAGCCTGGCGTTCCTTCAAGAGGCTCTCACGCTGCGCGTCCTGTAGCACGCCAATCTCGTTCCGGATCGACGCGTTCTCGACCAGCGCCAGGTGCAGATTGCTGCAGATATCCGACTGCGCCTCCGCGAGGCACTCGAGGCCGTGCTCGAACGCCTTAGACACGTCGCTCTTCAGCGGTCCTCCAGTAGCATTCAGAGTATCGCCACCGCGGCGCGAGTGGCCAGACCCGGGCCCCAGCTCCGCCAAGTCCGTCTCCAAGAACGGGCTGTAGTCTGATAAAAAAAAGTTAACATTATCGAGAAACAATTTATGTCAGCAACATTTTTGAGATATTCACAGTTTTAGAAAACAAAAGCGCACCTTTGAACCAGCGGAAACAGACCGAGGTCGGTCGAGACGCCTTGGTGAGCATGCGCATGATAGCAGAAAACTTCATGCCGAAGGTGCTCTCGTTGTTGATCGACACCAGCACAAAACCTTTTCCCAACTGCTTCTCGCTAAAATAAAGAAATAATAACACAGTGTCAGTCGCACAGCAAACAAAATAAAAGCATCAAGAGGTCATAAATAATAATAAAAACATCCACGCACCTCCCCAAAAAGCCGAGTCGCGACGAGAAAAACTGCTCACGAATTAACAAGAGAGGTCACGGGTTAGCATATAAAAAAAATCAACACTTTCAAGCAAAAAACAACAAAAAATAAAAAATAAAAACTCACCACTGGCGGGATCTCGAGCATCGCCGATTCGACGTCACGCAGCTTGCAGGCGCCGAACGAGAAGCCCATGGGACCTGTGGACGTGGTCCATACGCCTTGGCCCTTGCGCTCGCTCAGCGTCTTGAGTGCTTTGTCCATCTCGCTGCTGCCGTTGTTGTTGTTGGAGCCTGAGACTTGCTTCAGCTCACTCTCATCGTACTGGAGCCGCTCCTTCTGGCGCAGCTCGTGAAGCAGACTCTGCGACAGGAACGAGAAGAAACCGCGCGAGGTGATGTCGCGGGACTCGCCGCCCACGTCGTCCCACGAGAACAGATCGTCTTCCTGGTTGGTGTTTGCGTACAGCACGTCCGCCGTCTCGTTGCGCTTGCGCCCAAAGAGGTCGCCAAAGACTGAGCTGAAGATCCCGATGGACTTGCGCGAGTCCACACTGTAGCGCCGCTGCTGCGCCATCGAGTCGCTTCGGGTTGTCGTCGAACTAAAGCCACTACCACTTGGTGGCCTAGACTGGAAATTGTTGGCTGATCCGAGCGGTGCTCGTGCCGACGCTGGGAGTCCAACAGAGGACCTCGAGCGCAGATGCAGCTCCTGGGCTGAGCTGATGCTGGCAGTCGATGCCACGCTCGATATCCGTTGCCTTCGGCCGTCAGCCTCGGGGCTTGCAGCGTCGATGCTGTCCTCCGAGTCCTTCAAATAGAGACTCTTGATTCGCTGGCGGCGATGCAGGTGCGGATTATACAGGAAGCGCAGCCGCAGCGGGAGCCCCACGGACCTCAGGTGGCTCAGCACCTTGTCGAACACTTCGTCAGTCACGTCGACGCCGTTGATGCGCACGAGCTTGGCGCCGATCTGCACCTTCGCGAGGCTTGCGTCCAGCTCCGAGGCGCCGCGCAGGAAGCCGCTCACAGTCGCACCGACGAACTTACCCTGTTGCTCGTGGCTGGGCGTGAGGCGCAGACCCAGGCCGGCGTTCGTCTCGATCGAAGAGCGTAGCTTGGACGGGAAGATCGGCGCCTTGGTGAGCTCAATGTTGACCTCTTCGAGCGCGAACGCAAAGGACGGCAGCCCCCGGAAATAGTGCGGGAACGGCGCGTTCGCGCCGGCAAAGAGGAACGCGCAGAGCCAGAGCGCGGGTATCTCTTCCTTGGAGTTCGTGCTGGAACCCGAGTCTGGTTTGGAGGTTAATTTTGTGAGCTCGTGCTGGTCCTGGAGCTGGTAGAAGCTCTGGGTGTTCTCGATCACGCCGGCGAGCCACGCGTGGAGCTCCACGAGGCGGTCCTTGCACTGCTTGGCGTAGAAAATCTTGAGGTACGCCTGCGAGAGGCGCGGCACGACCATGGCCGAGAGCAGCTCCGACGAGTTCGAGACGTACTTCTGGAACTGACTGTACCGGCGGTAGATCTTCCAGCTAAATAATATAATCATATTTTAGAGAATAATACAAATAAGAAGAAGAATGGTGGTGAGTACATACAGGTATAACAACTATATCAAGAGGTTGAATATATATAAATATTTGGATATATCCACACACACGTACGTCTTCTTGTCGCCATCGCTCTTTCCCATGGTACACTCGAACACGTATCTAGCAACAAGAACGCAAACAAATAAACAAATGTGAGCGCAAGTCCACGACGAACAAGCAAGCAAACAAGCAAGCAAACAAGCAAACGAATATATGTACATGTCGACGCTCTCAGGGCTGCGGTAATAGCCGAGAGGGCGCACCGCGATCGGTGTGCGCACCACCTGGCGCGCCAGCTGCCGCCAGTCCTCAACGAGCACCAGCGCCTGGTTCTCCTCGTGCACGAACGGGTGCGGCACGCCGAGCGCGCGCGAGATGCCGTCCACGAGCGCGATCTCTGCCATCGTCTGCCTGTATATGAACACTTGCGCGTGGGGTTTGCGCTTGTTTGCTTGCGTGGGGCTTGCGCGTCGGGAAGCGGAGTGCGCGCTTGCTTGCTTGTTCTTCGGCGCAACTTGCGCTTGCTTGTTGGTTCGCTTGTTGGAATCCGAATCAGTCACAAAGTTGGACCTGTACAGTAGCACTTCAGAGGTGACACAAAAAAGAAAACGAGCTGATGCAATTTTTTCGATTAAGAACGTACAATACGAAGCACGAATAGTGACCGCATTCGTTTTTATTAAATTAAAGAGGTATTTCGTCGATGGAACTTAGCTTCAAATCACTACTATTTCAGCTACCTGGTATAATTGACTCAAACGTATTCAAGAGGCTATAAAGAATGACACGGTCATTACTCGCATTATATAGTGTAACTGTACTTTGTGTGGGAAAGAACAATTGTGGCGACACCAAGAAGGCAGAGCACGATGTCCATCCAGCTCACTAGCCATTTTGCATAGAGCGCGATGGGATTTTTTTTTTCTTGGCAGGTTGCTTTTTTTCTTGGTAGTACAAGCTCTGCACCCATGGCTCCATGGTTCATCACTCACATTTAAAAAAAATGAAGCCACTCAGGTGTGAAAGCATATCGTGTCGTAGATCTGGGATGTCCGCTCTATGAATTTCATCTCATCACCAAAATTTAACAAGTGAAGCCAAATGCTTGTCATTTTGTAAATCTATTCAAATTTTATACCGCTGGGCTACCTCAGACCTCCCGCCAACAAGTCTCCATTTCAGCTGGCGTTCGGTGATATCCGATACCAGGAGCAGCGGAGGGAGCTGGGTCGCGTTGTGGTTGGTTTGTTTCGCTTGTTGATTTTGCTGTTTTTGTATTTGTATTTGTTGCCTGGCGTATTTCTGGTTTTGCTTCTCTCACATGCCGCGGAGCATGTGAAGAGTATACGCACGCACACGAGGTCACTCACACACACTTTTTTCACACTGGTTGGTTGCTGGCTCTGGTCGTCATCGTCTCTCTCACTGTCTCCTTCAAAATGGCTCGGCTGACCGGTTTCGATCGGGCTGCTGGGCTTAGATGTCGCGGTCCACGCGCGTGGTGCACACGACCCCCTTGTCTGTCATGCACGCCGCGGTCTCTGCGCGAAAGTACTCGCCCTCGACTGATTTTATCCGGAATTGGACTGCCCATCAAGACAAAAATACACATGAACTTTGTCAGGATAACCTTCAGGATGACAAGTTCGCGTGCAAGAACAGCTCAACGTACACTTGCGCGTCTCGTTCAGAGCCGTAAACTTCTGAAACACGCTGCGCACTTCCTGGACATTTTCCTGTTGGCAACAAACAAAACAAGCAACCAAACAGTTTGTCAGGTTGCTGAACAACAACAACACAACAGAACAACAGAACAATAAGCAAACGTACAGGATGCACCAGGTCGAGGAAGCTCGTCTGGCCGGCGACGATCTGGTGGCCCTGGTACCCGAGCACGCGCGAGTAAGCCGCCGACGAGTACATGAAGATCGCGTCCTGGCTCACGAGCGCGATGAGGTCGCAGCATTGCTCGCAGATCTGCTGGTAGATCTGCAACTGGTTCACCTCGTGCTTAAGCGACTCGACAAACTCCTTCTTGCGCAGGCGCGACTTGCGCGAGTGGTCGCGGTTGCGCTCTCGACTCTTTTCCTCCTTGAGGATCGCCTGCTGCTCGTCCTCGTTCAGGTCGTCTAGCAAGCAATAGACACAAAGCAAACAAGCAAGTTAGCACAAGCCAACGTGCAACATAGCACAAGCCAACGTACTGAAGCTGTGGCCGTTGTTGCTCTTGATCATGGCCGAGAGCATCTCGGGCGAGAGCGTCTGCGAGCCGAGCGCCTCGTGCTGGTGCATCATGCCGCGCGGCGCGAACTTGTCGAGCACCATCATGTTGGGCTTGTGCATCGCCTGCACGGGCGCGCCCGAGTAGCCCGAGCTCGGGTCGTACATGCGGTTCATGTCGCCGAACGCGAGCTCGCTCGTGCGGTCGTAGAGCGGCGAGTTCGCGGGCACGACGCCCGGGATGCCGCCGCCAAACATGGTGGCCGTGTTCATGCCCGAGCCAATGCCAGCGGGGAGTGTCATGCTCGTCGCGCCGCCGCCCACGTCCAGCTCGTTGCTCGCACGCCGGTAGAGGTTCTCAAAGTAGTCCGTATTGGCCTGGATCTTGGCCATGTCGGGCGCCGGCTGCAGGTTGAACGCGCCATTGGACGGCGCCAGATGGGACATGGGCGTGCTCGGCTGGAGCTCGTCGCTCGGGCCTTCGAGCTTGATGCCCATGAGCGCCGCGTACTCCTCCACGGAGGACGGGAACGCGCTCGGGCCGCCCTGCACCTGCTGCGGCTGACCGCCCCCCGGCGCGAGGCCTGGGATCATCGTCGCGCCGAACGGATTGGCACCAAAGCCGCCGCCACCCTGCTGCTGTGTGTCGATCACGAGGCCGCCCATGGCCAGCTGCGCCTGCGAGTGGTGCGCCTGCTGCTGCTGCACATGGTGCTGCTGGTGCTGCTGGTGGCCGTACTGCATGCCGCCGGCGCTGAGCAGGTCGCCGTCGTGCATCATCTCGACGTCGGATTCGGACGAGAAGTCCATGGTTGGTTGGTTGGTGGGGGAGGAGGGGGGAGGGGGTTGTGTGAAGATACAAACAAGTACACGCGCACACGCAGGTAGTGTCACGTGCTTGCTTGTTGCTTGTTGTTGTTGTTGTTGTTGTGCTTGCGCTTGCTTGCTTGCTGGCGCTTGCTTCTTTGCTTTTTGTTGTTTGTGCGTGGGAATCGCTTTTTGTCCTTCTTTTTTTTGGTTTGACTTGCAAGTTAGTGGCATACACAATCCAAGACACAGCAGACTGGTAAAGATGGATATTTATGAATCCAGTTTATCCGTCTTTATTTGAGAACATAGGACATTCTTCTCTAATATAGGGAAATATCTATTCGAATAGTATTGTCAAGTCAAACTGTATTTTGGGTTGCCGCCGATGAAGCCCAAATCAGCTAAATACACTGTTTTGGGCGACCGTTTTAATCTCATTATTACGAAAAAATGGACATGATTTTGAAATCTGCTGACACAAACACATGAAAAATAGCTCGCTTTTGCGCAAGACAGTAACAAATTTCGTAAAAGTGCAGAGCGTGACCAGTGCCAGACGGCGACTGCCAGCAGTGGACCTCACAAGCAAGTGCGTGGTCATCATGAGACCATGCGCCCCCATGCACTTCTTGCACAATGAGAAGCCCAGCGTCGCCTGCTTGCTGGTGCGACACAGGAGTCGTTGGGCACAATAGCAACTTGGGGCGACGCACAACCACCAACAACCAAACAAGCCAGCAAGCTCTCTCTCTCTCACTCGCTGGTGTCTGCGCGCGATTTCATTCGTGTCGCCGCCGCAGCAGCTGTCGCAGGGACATGCGGTCCACTTGTGAGTGATGATGATGCGTCCCTCGTCGAAGCGAAAGATCGCATTTCGCTGCCTTCCTTTTAGGTTCTGCTTGGCGAGTGGACGATAGTGGATGGTTCGAGCCTTCGCTTTGCTTTTCACAAAGTAACAACGCGATTTGATACACGATCTTGCGAATCGAATGGTGGTGGTGGCGCGGTTGTGGAAAAAACAGGTTTGTGGAGGTCTCTGGAGTTTTTGGAGGATGGATGCACGCCACTCGCCAGCGCAACAAGACGCTGCGTACTGTGCATTTGATTCCCACCAGACGTCCACCATCGCAACTGGCGGAAGTGCCAACCGTTTTGACAGCTTTTGATCCCTTTTTGGCAACTTTATTTAGATTTGCGAGAATCTCCAAAAACCTGATTTATCACATGTTACTTCAGCCAATGGGGGAGATCCGTTCCAAATAAAAGCCCCCAAACATTTACAAATGCTTATGTATGGAATCTGTTCAACAACAGAGGTCAAGTGTAATGTCCGCAAAAGTCCGCAGTTCAGCACCACCGAATCAAATATGACATGCTTCATTTACATGTACCGGTATTTAAAGTGTAGGGCTTTTATCGCTCGACTTCAGATTATAGGTCTTCAGTCATCCCAGATTTACTGGTGGCTACAAGTAACACACCGCCTAGAAGGCGCCAAGCAACTTGATCTTGGCGTTCAGAGCGAGGAGCTCGGCCATGCTCACATCCGTCGCGGGACGCACGTAGTCGGCCGGGATCTTCTCCTGCAAGAGGAACGACTCGGCGTGTTCTTTGGAGATCGACTCGTTCACATCGCCGCCCAGCGCCAACAGCAGCAACGACGACTCGGAGAGCATGAGGAACTGCGGCTTGAGACCCATGTCGCACTTCGGGTTCAACGCCTTGCATGTCTTGCCGCGCTCCTTGCGCACG
>JAASFV010000427.1:0-22751 GCA_023334015.1 Globisporangium paddicum
CATTCAGAGCCTTAAGGATGATGTCCGCCTGCTCATAAGACAGCGGCAACGCTGGGATGTGTGGGATCGTATCAGTCTCTTCGTATTTGAGGTACGGCGCACCTGGGACCGACGCGAACCCTGGGGTCAGCGGATCTCCACCAGCGAGCGAGAGGTACTGGGACGAGCCTCGCTGGAATGAGCCAGCGGGGCGGTAGATGCCTTCGGGGTACACCTTGCCGCGCGTGAAGCCGTCCTCGTGCGGGTCCGAGTAGATGAGCACGCCGGCCATGCCAAGCTGCTCGGCCGCCATGATTTTGAGGCCACGGAAGTTGCCGCCGTACCGGATCAGCGCAATCTTGCCTTTGAGTGTCACGTTCTGGTCCACGAGCCACTGGAAGTCCGCCTGGGTACCAAAGTTGCAGTACACGACCGAGGCCGTGACGTTGCCCGAGCCCGAGTACGCCAGGAAAGGCGGCAGTGCGTCCGTGTTGGACGTGCACGCGTCGCCTGGAACGGGGGCTTCGGTCAGGCTGAGCTCACGGGCAGAAGCCTGGGGTTTGACGATCGCCAGACGACGACGCACAGGACTCGAGAGCAGTGTGACGTACTCCTTGATGGTCGCGTTGATGCCGAAGGCTTCGAGCTGCTTGGCCGTGTACACGGCCGTCTCGTAGTCCTGCTTGGAGCCCGCGGGGTGCGGCACGCTAGCATACGCGTGCAGGAATTCGCGGAGCTTGGCAGGCTCGACGCCCGTAAGGAAGGACTGCTCCAGGTCGTCCGCATCCTGCGTCAATGCGATCGGACTGGCGCTGGTGACAGCAGGCGACGATGGCTGACTCTTGTGGCCCGAGAGGAGAGCGAAGCCCGCGGCGGCGACCACGAGCCCAGCGACGACTGCGACGCGGAGGTTGCGCTTGCGCTTCGAGGCGGCACTGGCGGCGGCATCCGAAGGGCCAGGCACGAACGTACCGTAGCGGTCGGGCGTCGAGTCTTCACGCGCCATTGAGACGTGCAGGTCAGCTCTGAGGGTCTTGGACGCGGATTGAGAAGTGATACCATCTTGAGGGAGGTCACCTGTGATATGCAAAGGCAGGGAAGGAGGGGATGAAGGGTGAACCTTCCCCAGCTGGCAGTAGTGTTTTGATGAGTCCCCTGCACATCAGGGCGTGTCGACCTTTCCCACCGTTCCCGCGCATGAGCGATGATGCGAGAATGAGTGGTCTGGAAGGAGGCCAAAGGCGTCTTTCTGCCTGACCGTATCGTGTCGTGCTTCTGGATTGCTGCAGATCTCTCATGAGCCCCTGAACTCCAGCTTCAAGATGATTGATCCGATTGAAAATGGGTCCACCTACATGTGTATACTCATCCAGCCAGCGATGATCTCATTCGTAAATGCCAGGGATAGTCTGTAGCTACACCAGCAACCTACTCTGAGACCTATTCCTCCGCCACCACGAGGTACTCGGCCGCACTGCTGACCACGCGCGCGACCTCGTCCACGTGCTTCTGGATGGCCTGGGCGTCGTCTTTGAACACGAGGCCGTCGTCGATGCCCGGGAAGGCCGTGCCGCTGTAGCCCTCGTAGAAGCCCGGACCGAAGATCACGTGCTTGTACCATGGGCGGTGCGGCAGGCCGTCCTCGGTCAGCAGCTTGCGCTCGAGGTTGATGAGCTTCTGGTTGAGCTTGTTGACAAAGACCGAGTCCGTCTCAGCACTCAAGTTCTCGAAACTCGCAATCCCGGCGTGGAAGACGGCCGCATTCGCATCGAAGCTCGTGATCGCGGCGCGCAACTTGATTGTGCTGATGTTGAAGCTCTTGGCTGCAAGCTTGGCCTCAAAGCCCCGCAGCGACTCGTCCATGACGAGCCCGTAGGTCGAGAAGTCGAACGGGATCACGTGGCTGTCAGCGAGCCGCAACGCCAGCAACCCCCACCAACGAGCGATCGTCGTCTCGGTCACAAAGTCCGGATCGGCGAACTTCTCAAAGTAGGGCACACTGTCCATTGTGCTGTGGTACACGCCGTAGTGGCCGCCCTCGAGGCCGAAGACCAGGTTGGCCGCGATCACGCCCAGGTGCTGATAGAACGGCGTGAAGTCAGATCCCGATCCCATGAACGAGACCAAGTAGTCGGGCGCCAGCGTCCCGGCGTTCGCGATCGCAGCGCCGCTCTTGTTGCGCCGGCCGGCCGCCTGGTTGGCCCACTGCTCGTACAGCGAGGCCTCAGTCTCGTTGCCAAAGTACCGGTTAGCTGGGACGGCCTTGGCGACCTCGATGACCAATTTCGCGATCGATGGGGCGCCAGCGGCGCTAATTACAGGCCCCAGAAAGCTATCCACATTGATGTAGGCTACGGCATTCTTCGTAAGCGCGTGGGCGTTGTCCTCGGCATACTCGGTGCTGCCCAGGAGCGCGTACTCCTCGCCGTCCCAGGAGCCGAGTACGAGCGAACGGCGAGGGCGCCAGCCAGTCTTGAGCAGGTTGCCATAGCCGCGAGCGACCTCAAGCAGTGCGATCGAGCCCGAATTGGGGTCCACGGCGCCACAGACCCAGGCGTCGCGGTGGTTGCCGATCAGCACCTGCTGGTCTGGCTCAACCGCGCCGTCGATCGTGCCAATGACATCCCAGATCGGCCCGACCGAGTTGTCCATCTCCAGGTCTAGGTTAAGCACAGTGGCGTCGTCGTCACCCACGTGGTAGCCATTGGTAAACGGGAGCGCGCCTTGCCAGGCGTCGGGCGCCTTCTTCCCGCCAAGGGACTTGAGGATGAGCTTCGCCTGGCCGTACGAAAGTGGTAGCACTGGCACACGTGGTACCGTGTTCACGTCCTCGTACTTAAGGTATGGAGCGCCGAGCTTTGACGCAAAACCTGGTGTCAGTGGGTCTCCAGCGGCGATCGAGAGATAGTCGAGCGATCCGCGCTGGTACGAGCCCTCGGGGCGCCACGGGCCGTCCGGGTACGTCTTACCGACAGTGTATCCGTCCTCGTGCGGGTCCGAGTAGATGAGCACGCCGGCCATGCCCTGTTGCTCGGCCGCATACACCTTCATGCTGCGGAAGGTGCCGCCGTAGCGCACCAGTGCGATCTTGCCCTTGAGTGTCACGTTCTGGTCGAGAAGGTACTGGAAGTCTGCTGGTCCACCCAAGTTGGCGTACACGACCGAGGTCGTGACGTTGCCCGTGGCAGCGTAGGCCAGGAACGGAGGCAGGGCGTCCGGGGAGCTGGTGCACGAGTCGTCCTCCACGACAGCCTCGTCCAGGTTGAGCACCTGGGCCGCAGATGGCGGGGCCACGATCGCCAGGTGGCGATGCACGGGCCGCGAGAGCAGCGTATGGTACTCCTTGATGCTCGCGTTGATCCCAAAGGACTCGAATTGCTTGGCCGTGTACACCGCCGTCTCATAGTCACGCTTGGAGCCCGCGTTGTGCGGCTTGCCAGAGTAAAAGTGCAGATGTTCACGCAGTTTGGTCTTGCTGATGCCATTTACAAACGAGCTCTCGAGGTCACTCAGGGCGGCATTGAGACTCATTGAGGCGTCGAGTACTGGATTCACAGCTGTGACGCGGCGGTCATCACTCGTCCCCACGAAGCCAGCAGCCGCGAGCAGCGCCATGACGCCCGCAGCGACGCCAGCGATACGGAGCACGCGGCTCCGCGTGCTGGTCGCTGGAGAGTCGCTGTGCGGAGCGAACGTACCGTAAGCATCATCAGCGGATGGAGCGGCGGACGCGGACGTGCCTGTGAGCACTGGATGACCGCGGGTCTTGGACAAAGGCGCCATCGGCTTGCTGCTGGGGCTGCTGATTGGGTTTTGAGCTGAGCTGCTGGCCGAACGAAGAGCTCATTTGATGTGACTCATTTGATTTGCTAAAGTGTGTGGCCGATTTGCTTTTGCTTGATGAGTGTTGTGTATAGCTGTCCGATAAGTATACGGAATGTACCCATATGAACTATACCAAACATCATTTATTGTGTATAGTGTCCCGTGCAATATGCATATGTCCCGAATTTGAGGTTGACACGCAAACAGCATCACGCCACGAGGAGCTCAGGAAGAACGCCAATGGCAATGACACATCGACTACGCGCGCTGCGGCTGTACGTCAGCAGTAGAACCAGCTACAGCGTCATCGGTCGGAGAGCAAGGTTGAGCGCACGACCCAGTACATGAATAAGGCGATCCGCAAGCGCGTGCGGCGGCATCACGCACAACATGAAGATCATCATCCGCAGTGACAAGGGCACGGGCAAGACGTCGCTCTTCCACCGATGCAAGGGCGAGTGAATCTCGAGCGAGCACGAGACGACTCCGCAACTCCAGCCGACGACGATCAATTGGAACTTCCGGGCCAATTCGGAGGAGAACGTCGAGTGCGAGGTCTGGGATGAACGCTGTGGACTGCAGCTTCAACCCGCTGGCTGACGGCAGCGACGCGAACAGTGCTGACGGCGCAGAGACGAGCACCAGTCTGTTTGAAGGCGGCTCGCTGCGAATAACACCAATTTTTTGCGTCGGTGAGTGCCTTAGCCGCTGTCACAGCGTCTATCGTCGGGGGTCAGTGGCGCTAACGGCTCTAAATCCAGTCGCAACCGTCGATGTATTGACCGTGTATTAGGAGATTCAGACTCCGGCCAAGGATAGTGCGAAGAGGTTGCACGCGGATGCAGTCGATTAGCCCATGAGTTGGGAAGATTACTAGATCCTGCAGCAGAAGAGCAACGACCTGGACAGCTTTACTCGGACGATGATAGTGACGCAGACGGCGACTGTGACGAAAACGTGATCGTGCCTCTATCTACAGCGATGGCGAAGAAAGTCGCAAGCAGCAGTTTATTTGTTCGTGTGGAGGCCAGTGCCAAGCTCGAAAGCGTTGGTGGCAGTGATTCAGGGCTCAACGCTCCTGTGAAGAGCCAATCACGACGCGCTCTTTGTCGAGGGCAACGACGAAAGCGAGGAGGAAGACAAGACAAAGGTCACACCCATAGTTCCAGTATCAGTGAAAGAGTCTGTGACGCTGCGAAAGCGTCTCGATTCAACGGTCGATCCGACATGCTCCGAGAGACGAAGAGAGCGAAAGTGAGTAGGAAGTGGCCAAACCATCAGTAGGATGCAGAGCTGCGCGACCAAATCCCGATCCAGATACTGATGAGTGATGAAGACAGCACTGTGAAGCCTGCGTTGAAGAATCTCTCGAGTGCGCCCCATTGAAGATCGGCCTCGAGTCGTTTTTAAGCCAATGATGGTGATAGTTTGGGAAGATCACGCGCGTCGTTGATGCTGTTATCGTCACCAGTTCGGGTCAAGGCGTCGAAGAAACCCGTGCGACGCGCTATCGCTTCTCTAGTTATAGCGCAAAGACTACGAGGAAGAGCAAGGCCGAGTGCAAACAGGAGCGTGAGTATCTCTGCCACTTGACAGCATTGCTGAGTAGCTCCAGTCTGCATATCAAAGATCTGACGTCCGCGGTGACAATCATGGGGTCGACTGCGAACGCTGACCGATGATGTTGAGAAGACGAGCCGGCACAAGAAGACGAGTTCCAGCAGCCCGAGCAGATTGAGCGAAGGCGCCAGCAGCAGCACACGGAAGAAGAAGAACTCATCCAGTTATAACACATCGTCTTGATCGAGAAAGCGCGACGCGGAGGAAGGCGTGAGTCCAGTAGCAGACAGTGATGTACTAGTATTACTTTGTGGCTCAGTTTCGTGTGAAAATGTGTCTTTCTTGCTAACGTTCGGCGTATCTTGCTGCCCATTTCAGCCGTTTTTTGTGTTCGTGGACTTCAACATGGCTTTTGATTGGCTAAAAAAGATACTAATTAATTTGTGCAGCCAATCAGCGAGCGTCATAACCACTTTTGGTAGCATTTTCGCATTTCATCGAACAAAAACTGAACTATAGTTTCACAAGTGACTGCGTGTTTGTATGGAGAACCCGGAGAATTGAGCTCTTCACGAGCAGCGCACACGGCACAACGAGCCCCCAAGAGCCCCAAAACGAGCGCTCTCTCTTTCATTCACACCCTGTGTACTGTTCCTGGATGCTGTCGCTCTTTCAGCGCCGCCGCACCGCCGACCGCGATGCGCGGCGCACTCGTCATCGCGTCAACGAAGCCAACGCGATCGCTCAAGATACACCGGAAGTTCGGGTTTTAACAGCCACTGCAGCACCACATGATGACACCGATGATCTGCAGATGACGACGATGATTACTGTCCAGCCGACGGAGCGGCCGCCATCACGCTCGCGACGACGACAACAGTACCGGTCCCGCAATTGCGACAACTTTAGACGCTTTGGCGACTTCTTCCACTTCGCAGCCATCCAGTCAAGCGATGGTAATGGTGGCTCGCTACGAGCACATGGACGCCGCAACCAGCATTGCTATGATCGACTGCAGGCGGCTGAGCTCCGGGACCTCCAGACGCGCGTCGTGGAGCTCGAGTGCCAGCGGGATTTACTCCATTCCGCGATGGTGAATTCGTATATAAGCGGCATCGGGCACGCGGTCGAAATGGTACAGAAGTTCTACGAACTCTTTACCAATGGCTACGACCCGACCGCATCCCCTGAGCAGAGCCGCACAACCGAGGCGTTCATGCGCGCCGTGATGAATCACGACGTCGTGTGCACCGAGTTCAAAGGCGTCGACTTGTTTCTCAACCAGTACCAGGTCTCATCCCAGGCACACGCATCATTCCGCCTCGCGCTCTTGGACGTCCAAGCGATCACTAACGAACATGACGACGCGATCCAGATCCGCGCGAGCGCGACGTGCACGCTGCGCATTAAACGCGCGACGCTCGAGCGGCTCTTCCCGGCGATCATCGCGGATGAGGCGCTCACGCAGCAGCTTATTGGCAAGGCGTACGTGCTCCAGTACGACAAGGTGTTCCACTTCCAGCACGGTCGCGTGTTCCAGCACGAAACGCGTGTAGATCTTGGCAGCGGTATCCTCGCTATGGTCGGCAACCCGTTTGCAGCCATGAAGCTGCTCGAGGCCTCCATCATGACCAAGCACGGCCACCTCAAGCTCGACAGCCGCATCAAGGAGGACGCCCACATGCTCGAGAACATGGTATTGTGATGCAGCTAATGTGTCCTGCACTGTGCTTGAAATAACTGGCTGGGAGTATTTTGTTTTTCATATAGCCATTCGCCCATTGCAAATCTTGGGTACCATATCAGTGGGTGATTGTTTATGATCGAGATACAATCACTTCACAGAAGCGCACTCCATCACTACAGCTCATTGAATACATGGGGATACATTATAAGATCGTGTGCATCGGTCTCAGATGATAAACGAGACGACGCCGTTGAGTCCGCTCGCGAAGACGCAGAGCTGGCCCGTGGTCCAGAGGATCGCGCGGTGCGGCTGCAGCTCGTTCGCATAGGCAAAGGTGTGGGCGATACGCGCGCCTGTGAACACGCCCATGAGCGCGCAGTTGGTGGCCTCGTGGCCGCCCACGAGCACCGAGCCAAGGAAGACCGCGAGGCCGATGGGGATCGTCTCGAGGTCGTTCTGCACAATGCGCTTCCAGCGGTAGTCGATGGCGCGTGCCTGCTTGAGTTTCTCCGAGACGCCCTCTCCGTCGCTCTCCGTGTTAGCGAGCCCGTACGTTTGCTGCGGCAGCGAGCTGTCCTTGTTGAGCTTGCCGTCCTCGGGCGGGCGCGCGCCGGCGGCGAATGACTTGCCGCCCTGGATCGAGACCGTAACGAAGAACTTGAAGAAGAGCGTCGTGGAGCACACGGAGAAGGCCTTGACAGCCGCCGTGGCTGCGATGAGCGACATTGCTGGTGTGGAGTCCTCGAATGTGTGTGTGTGGGTGGCTGGGCTCGGATCCGGATATGCGCTGGCGACGAGCGTGGACGTAGCTGCTGAAGTGAAGATGGCACCACGCAAAGTTCTTCTCGTTTCCAGGCTCGCTATCGGATTTGAGAGGGTTCTAATCTCCTGACGAAATGAATATTGCAGATTTTACCTATACTGATAGGATATTATAAAATACAGGTATTATGGATTTTGCGTCTAAATTATTATGACCACTTTGCCATTGAAATTAAATATAACAGGTATATCATAGAAAATGTGATAAACTGTCCCATGCCCGCTTGGCAGTGGTCGGAAAGTTGGCAGAACTGCCTTTCACGACACCATCCACTATTCACACCCATTTCACCTGTCATTCACATACAAACTCCTAAATTAAACCTTCTATTGAAAGCACATGCGTGGCATTGACCCGAGCAGCTCACTTCAATGGCTGACCAGACATTGAACTCGAACCAGAATTGCGGTCCACAACCGCTTTCCCACACACGCCAGACAAGAGCCCCACTGTTAACAAGAAGCCAAGATGGTCGTGTCGCTCAGCGCCAAGGTGCTGGCGCTCTGCGCGAGCGTGTTGTACGTCAAGGTGGCGCTCACGGTGTCCATCCAGGGCGGCAAGACGTTCGCGGCGGGCCACAGGCCGCCCGAGGACATGAAGCTGTCGCTCGCCAAGCGTTTCCCGGGCGTCAAGCAAACCTACGGCGCTGTGGCCTCGGAGGAAGATGCCGAGAATAAGCGCCTTGTGCGCGCCCGCGAGGCCGAGTACCGCTGGAAACGCATCGTCATGAACGACCTCGAGAACATCCCCATGGGCCTGCTCGTCTTTGGCGCCGGTGTGCTCGTCGAGGCCAATGAGAGCGTGCAGGTCAGTGCCATGGCGCTCTTCACGCTCGCGCGCCTCGCGCACACGTACGTGTACGCGCACGAGATGCAGCCGCACCGCGGTCTCGCGTGGATGGTCGCGATCGCGGCGGCGCTCGTCGGCGCGGGCAACGCAGTCGCCGCGGTCGTGTTGGCGTAAAGGTACGAAGTAAACCAAGTGAAGCTTAAGAGAGCAGAGCCGAGAAGCAAACACGAGTGAGGATGCGAAATATATGGTATGTTTTTTGTGTACAGACTGATACTCATTGCTCCAGCTAATATATTTGAACTCGCTACTGTTTGGCCGGAGGACCACCGTCACGAGACCATCGCAACACACACATGTAAGGCTGTGTCTATTTAGTTACGAGCAAGATCTCCTCACTATATCTCTCTACGGACAAAGCGGTTGTTTATAGGATCGCGGCGACGGCGTTGCCGACTCCGACGAGCGTCGAGAGCACACCGCCGAACCAGAAGAGCGCGCGGTGCGGCTGCTTGGAGTTGACGTACGCGAACGTGTGTGCGTAGCGTGAGAGCGTGTAGACGACCATGGCGCCCGCGTGCACCTTGTCGTTGCTGCCCGCGAGGATGCCGGCGGCGAAGACGAAGAGCGCCATAGGGATGGACTCGAGGTCGTTCATGATCACGCGCTTCCAGCGGTACTCGACCTCACGGGCCGCCGCGATTTTCTCGTCCTTGTCGTCCACGACGAGGCCGTAGTTCTGCTTGACCTTGTACTTCTTGGCCAAGCTGAGCTTGTTGTCCTCGGGCGGGCGGCCGCCCGAGCGGAATGTCTTGCCGCCTTGGATCATCACGGTCGCGAGGAACTTGAGGTAGAGCGCCGACGTGCACGCCACGTACACCTTGACATTGGTCTCGACCATTGCTGCTGGTTGGTAAGCTTGAGTTGGTGCCTGTGGGGCTTGGAGCAAGTTCGGGAATGAAGAGAGTGCATTCAGCTGAGCTGCTCGTCCTCGAGCCAACCAAGTGGCTCGTCTTTTCTCCATTTACGATGAGGTAAACAGCTCTGATGACGTGCCACTATTTACGGTAGACAGATCAGATTTTTTACGGGTTTGAGAATGAATTTTAGGAAATAAACGGCTTTCTCGATGAGCTTACGACGAGTAGACGCCGACGAGCGAGTTGATTGCGCCGACTGTGATCGCGAGGACGCCCAAGCGCCAGCACCACGCGCGGTGCGGCTGGAGCTCATTCGCGTACGCGTACGTGTGGACGCAGCGCGCAAAAGTGTACGCGCCCAGCGATGACGCATACACGACGGCGTTCCCACCGGCAAAGACGCCGCCAGAAAAGATGAGCAGCGCAATAGGGATTGACTCGAGGTCGTTGGCGACGATACGGCGCCAGCGCAGCTCCACTGCACGGGCACGCTTGAGTTCCTTGTCGCTGTCGTCTGTGATGAGACCGTAGGTCTGCACGCGTCGACCCTGAGCCCATGGCAGCTTCTTGTCCTCGGGCGGACGACCGCCGGCGTCAAAGGTCTTGAGTCCCTGGATGCCGGTCGTGACGACGAACTTGGCGAAGAGCACGGTTGAGCAGGTGATGTACGCCTTGAGCTCAGTAGAGGGGGTCATGTGGAGCGTCGTGGCCATGGCTGCTGCTGTTGTTGTCTTGTGGATGGTAGTGGAGTGACAAGTGATGAGACTGCTTTGAGAGGGTGATTGCGGGTGGAGTTGTAGCCGTGATCCGTTTCGAAAAGTAACGGACAAGGTTGCACGAATGTAGCGTAACGTAATGGCACTTCAACTTGACCCAAGCGTTGTTGCTGGTCAAGCGGTGTTGGGCCAGCAGGAGAGCATTATGGGTTTATAGGAACTACGACCAGAAGTGAGATGCTGCTTTCGAAATGAGGCATCGTGTTTTTTTTCTTCTTCTTTCCATTATGATACAGATCAGAGCGTGCTTTTCTACAGCTCTGATAGTAGCTCTTCAGCTGACAACAAAGCAATATGTAAATCCAGCCTCACGTAATTCTTCTTGTGGATGTGCAGACAGCTTCGGGCGGTACGCAAATGTGCACCAAACACGCTCATTTTGATGTATTTATCGGGTGTATGCAGTGCTGTTAAGCTTCGAGGTCCAAAAAAGCTGACTAGGTGTAGACGCCAACAATCGAGTTGATCGCACCGGCGAGGATTGAGAGGACGCCGATGCGCCAGCACCATGCGCGGTGCGGTTGGAGCTCATTCGCGTACGCGTACGTGTGAAAGCAACGGACCGCAGTGTAGAGTCCCAGCGCAATGACGTACACGATGTCGTTGCCTCCAGCAAAGATACCACCAACGAAGATGAGAAGGGCGATGGGGATCGACTCGAGGTCGTTTGCGACGATGCGGCGCCAGCGGAGCTCGACCTCGCGCGCCTTCATGAGCTCCTCATCGCCCACATCAACCACCAGACCGTAGGTCTGCACGGGTTTGCCCTGGGCCCACGGCAGCTTCTTGTCCTCGGGTGGGCGACCACCGGCGTCGAAGGTCTTGAGGCCCTGGGTCATCGTGACCGCGAGGAACTTGGCGAAGAGCACGGCCGAGCAAGTCACGTACGCCTTGAGTTCGGTGGAACCAGTCATGGTTGGCTTGTCGTTATAGACTGGAACTCTGGTGTCACTAGAGCTGTGCAATTGAGAAATGAGCTGAGCTGAAGTTGGTGAACTCTTGATACTGAAGCAGATTGCGGACGGTGCTCGAGCCGCAAGCATTTTTGATTACCATCGGAGACTGTTGATAGGTCTAAAAGGAGTATGATGACACAATAATACGAGCATTTGATTGGTCGAAAATTAGCAGCATCTCAAGAAGGTTGCACGAAGGTTGCGTGAATGCCAGTCCACTTCAACTTGGCCAAACGATAGACTAATGAGTCTACGAGTACACTCCGATGATAGCGTTGATCGCGCCGATGAGCACAGCGATAGTACCAGCACGCCAAGACCACGCTCTGTAAGGCTGGAGCTCGTGTGCATATGTGTACGTGTGGAGGCAGCGCGCCACCGTGTACACTCCCAATACACTTACATACACGACGTCGTTCCCACCAGCGAAAATGCCGCCAGCGAAGACGAGGAGTGCAATGGGGATCGACTCGAGGTCGTTGGTGACGATGCGGCGCCAGCGAAGCTCGACTCCACGCGCTTTCTGGAGCTCCTCATCGTTGTCGTCGGAGAGCAACCCATAGTTCTGCTCGCGTTTGCCCTGGGCAAGCGCCAGGTTCTTGTCCTCAGGCGGGCGGCCGCCGGCGTCAAAGGTCTTGGTGGCCTGGATGCCGGTGGTGACGACAAACTTGACGAAGAGCACGGTTGAGCAGGTGATATACGCCTTGAGTTCGGTGGAGCCGGTCATGGTTGCTGGTGTTGGCTTGGGGCTCGTGTCGTTGGGATGATTGGGACTTGGGAAGTTGGGGAATGAAGACGTTGAAGCTGGCGGTACCGCTGTCACAGGTGGGCATTGTAGGTGTGCGATTTAATTCAATCTTCGCCTGGATCTTGTGAGTTGGTGCTTGATTGGTACATGTATATATCGGAATGTCGGTAAATTTTGAAGAGTGATTGCTTTGTTGTATCGATTTAGAAAGGTATTGTTTTTTACGCTAAAAATCATGGTACATCATATAGAGACCTTTCGAAGAGCATTTTTGTTTATATCATGTTTTGGAGGATGTGAGTACATGTAGGTTTTTGTGAAATTACCGCACATGCTGAAGTTGGCCTTTCACATTTGAGCTCGTCGGCACCAGGAATTTGCAACATACAGGTCGACACCATGCGATATCCCCCACGCATGTGTTCCCTATCCATTCGTATAAGGAGTGACTCGGTCTCAAACTCAGGGAGTAGCAAGTCCTCTCAAGATTTGTGGTGAAATTGACGAATCGAGCGCAATATACTCTGACCAACGAGCAAAATTGCAACGGATACGCTAACTGAACTCTGTACTCGAGGCCCCAGTAGTCCTCTTCATAGCTCAAAGCTATTGTACAGCCATCAGCATCTCTTTAAATGCGAACGATCGCATTGCCCTGCGCCTTACCGGTCTTCTTGAGCTCTTCGTCACTTTCGTCGACCATGATGGCCCTGGGCAAGCGGGAGGTGCTTGTGCTCGAGCGGACGGCTGCTCGCGTCGAAAGCTTGGTGAACAGCATGACCATTGTTGCTAAAAACTCAACCCGAGGATCTTCGATCTCGTCACGCACGTCTTGAGTTCGGTGCAACAAGCGGAGGGCAAAGGAACCAAGTTACCACCAGATGCGCACTTCGTTTTCAGTGTCAAGGCCAAGCCAGGGTCGGACAGAGTACAGTAGCATACTGCTTTCATGAGCTTGCTTGTGCCTAGACCGATCATGTAATATCCGCCAGATATTTGTAAACTTTATATATTTAAAGGTCTTCTTGCTATGGTGAGACTTGGAGCTCTTCGCAGCCTGTTTCCTACTATAAGGTACCAATGTCTATCTGTCGCTCTATCTCTAGGACGAGAAGACGCCGTAGAGCGCGTTGACGACGCCCGTGGTCATCGCGAGCACGCCGACGAGCCAGCAGATCGACCGGTGTGGGAAGAGCGCGTGAGCGTACGCGTACGTGTGGAAGCAGCGCACAGTCGTGTACACGATCATGGCACCCGTGTGCACGCCCGCGCTACCGTTGGCCAGCGCACTGGCGCCGAACACGATGAGTCCGATGGGGAGCGACTCGAGATCGTTCTGGATCACGGAGCGCCACCGGATCTCCGCCTCGCGGGCCTTCTTGAGCTCCTCGTCGTTCTCGTTGCCCATGAGGCCATAGTTCTGTTCGCGCTTGCCCTTGGCGAGCGCCAGGTTCTTGTCCTCAGGTGGGCGGCCGCCGGCGTCAAAGGTCTTGGTGGCCTGGATGCCCGTGGCGATGACAAATTTGGCGAACAGAATCGCCGAGCACGTCACGTACGTCTTGAGTTCCATCGAAGCGCTCATCTTGACTGATTGGACTGGGAACTAGACTGGGGGCGGCTCCGGTGTTGATGAGACCTGCGAAATTGGGGAATGAGCTGAGAACTGGAGGCCTGTGACTGAACGAGGAGCACTTGCTGTGGGATCTGTTGGCGGCTGTTGGCGACGAAGCTGTTGAGCTGACACTTGCGATCCCACGCGGACACGGTCGATCGCGTGAAAAGCTCCACGTGGTGAAGACAGGCCAGCTCCGAAGCAAGCCGGTGTGGGTTGCGCGAAGGTTGCGTGAAGGAGCTCCAGCTGTGATGGTGAAATGCCGTTATAAAATTAGAGATCCGAGAGTGAACAATGGTTGACACGCATGGAAGCGACTCGATTTGGAGCCCTTCGCGTACAACACGCAACAAGCGAGACTCTTAGTAGCCTCATTGGGCACAATACATGTGAACGTACAGGTGCCAGTGTCAATTCAGGCAGCTTCGAATTCGTTTAATTTTTATTTTCATTGATATTAAATCAATTCTATGCAAGCGTGCCAACACAAAATATGACAATAAAAATTAAGAGTAGACGCCTACGATCGAGTTGATCGCACACACGAGAATCGCGAGCACACCCGAGCGCCAGCACCACGCGCGGTGTGGCTGCAGCTCATTTGCGTATGCGTACGTGTGGAAGCAGCGCACGAACGTGTACAACCCAAGCGTGATGACGTACAGGACGTCGTTGCCGCCAGCGAAGACGCCGCCGGCAAAGATAAGCAGCGCAATGGGGATTGACTCGAGGTCATTCGCGATGATGCGGCGCCAGCGCAGCTCGACCTCACGCGCTTTCTTGAGCTCCGCATCGTTCTCGTCGACCGCCAGGCCGTAGGTCTGCTCGCGACGGCCCTGGGCGAGCGGCAGGTTCTTGTCCTCAGGTGGACGGCCGCCAGCATCAAAGGTCTTGGTCGCCTGGATGCCCGTCGCCACCACGAACTTGATGTAGAGGATCGCGGCGCAGGTCACGTACGCCTTGAGTTCGGTGGAGCCGGTCATGGTTGCTGGTGCTGAGGACGTGCCGGTGGTCTTGCGCTTGTTTGGGAATGGCAAGCGAGCGGGAGGGAAGCAGGTCTCGGTCTCACTCTTCAGTTCGGATTGTGGTTTTGGGGGATGCAGTAATCGACCGAATTTTAGCCAATCAAATCCCAGATCTGCAAACATTTTGTCGGACCTTCGCGCAACATTTCACCTTGAAGAAGCAGCACTTTGCTTTGCTGGGCTCTTCCGCGTTATGCTGTCCGCTGATGACGCCTGGTGGTACACATGTGTCTGCAGATGGCGTGTGCATGAGACGCTCATCGGATGGGAGCTTACGTCCTGTCCTGAGAACACTACTGCGTTTGAACTTCTCCAGCTCGAGGCTCAGCGAAAACCTTCTTCGAGGCTAATTTATCTGTACCATATAGCTTTGAGTATCATTCGCATGAGGAGCGAGATTGCCGTGTTACGAGAAGAATATACTTGTATTCGGCAAATATACGAACTAACTTGTCCCCGGTGGTCTGGTGGCTCAATCGAGGTCCCCTGTATGCACCTGGCCGCATTCCTAGGAGTAGACTCCGACTATCGCGTTGACCGCGCCGGCGAGGGTCGCGACGACGCCGAGACGCCAGCACCACGCGCGGTGCGGCTGGAGCTTGTTCGCGTACGCGTACGTGTGGAAGCAGCGCAGGACCGTGTACGCGGCCATGGTGCCGCACTGCACGAGCTCATTGCCACCAGCGAAGACGCCGCCGCCAAAGATGAGCAGAGCCATTGGGATCGACTCGAGGTCGTTCTGCACGATGCGGCGCCAGCGGAGGTCGATGTCGCGGGCCTTGAGGATTTTCTCGTCCTTGAGGTCGACCGCCAGGCCGTATGTCTGCTTCGGCTGGCCCTTGGCAAGCGGCAGTTTCGAGTCCTCCGGCGCGCGTGTGCCAGTGGCGAAGGTCTTGCGCGCCTGGATCATCGTCGTGCGCACGAACTTGAAATAGAGCACGGCCGTGCACACCACATAGGTCTTGAGCACCACGGTCGAGGTCGCCATTATGAGCTGCAGCTATCAATTGAGGCTGTGATGAAGACGCTCGTGGGCTTGGAGCTAGGCGCTGCGGATTTGGGAATGAGCTCCCCATCTGCGGCCTTTCTTCATCATCAGCATCTTCAGCGACCTTCGTGCAACATACTGAGGTGTGAAGAATATAAATTATAAATTTAGAGAGGGTGGTCAAGGTGAACCAAGAGGTTGTGCCCGGAGAATTCCTCTCCGGCTCACCACCTGCCCCAGATCATCTGTTAACAATGAGTATTGCGTGAAGAGCTCCCGGCGTATCGATCTGATGCTTGACACGACATCGCGCGTGCACAACACTGGCTGGCGATGTGAACCAACTTGCAGTCTGGCGAAAATGGATTTGCGTTACCTTCGCGCAACCGTGACGCTGACGATCAGCTCACCAGGTTGCAGTGATGGCACATCACCTCTGAGCACACCGCTTGCGTGAAATCGGTGGAGTACGGCTGATTAGTCTGGCACGAAAGGCACATTTCGCTGACTTGGTGTCTACGGATCGCGTGGGCGGTATGTTCGTGTAAACATAGCGAAACGGAGAACGATCGGCGAGCGGTCGGCGGCTTTGAATACGCTGATCGATCATGAGACAGCGTCACTCATTGCGACCTACCGCGAATCAAGCCTTGGGATGTCAAAGTACTGTATTGGATATGGCGGCTCGTTGGTGTTGGTGTGCCTCTTTGCTCAGTCGGTCCCTCGATATATCAGTACATAAAGCATCAGCATTTTGTACAGCACTGAAGAAGAATGGAGTCTGCAAAGGCACTGTAATTATAACTTTGAGCTCGAACACCACCCCATATATATAGTATCTATGGGAATGACATTATCAGGTTACTTGTACGCTCGCTCTATCGTCTATCTAAAGCCTACGAGTACACGCCGACGATAGCGTTGACGGCCCCGACGAGGGTCGCGACGACGCTGAGGCGCCAGCACCAGGCGCGGTGCGGCTGGAGCTCCTTGGCGTACGCGATCGTGTGCAGGCAACGAAGCACAGTGTACGCGATGAGCGCGACGCTCTGCACGTAGTCGTTGCCCTCGGCGAAGACACCGCCACCAAAGATCAGCAGCGCGAACGGGATCGACTCGAGGTCGTTCTGCACGATGCGTCGCCAGCGGAGGTCCACCTCACGGGCCTTGCGGGCGCTCTCGTCCACGTCGCCCTCACCGCCGCTGATGCCGTAGTTCTGCGCGGGCAGACCCTTGGCGAGCGGCAGCTTTGAGTCCTCTGGCGCGCGCGTGCCAGTAACGAAGGTCTTGCGCGCCTGGATCA
This sequence comes from Globisporangium paddicum, assembly GCA_023334015.1. NCBI lineage: Eukaryota > Oomycota > Peronosporomycetes > Pythiales > Pythiaceae > Globisporangium > Globisporangium paddicum. The sequence goes on from JAASFV010000427.1 coordinate 16,992, forward strand.
TCGTCGTGCGCACGAACTTGAGGTAGAGCACCGCCATGCAGACCACGTAGATCTGGACCACGAACGCCATGTTCTGTATGTGAGAGTGTCTTGGAGTGGAGGAGTTGTTGAGCTGTTGGCTTGAGTCCGGCACTGCGGATTGGAGAATGAGCTTTGGCGAGAGCAAGAGGTGAGATTATTGTCGAGGATGGTGCTCGTCAGATCCAGTGAGTCAACTGTTGTTCACTTTCGCGCGACATTCTGAATGTCAGTCACTTCGGGCGACATTGCAACCATAAATTTAGAGCATTCCATTTGCTATAAAGAGGGGATTCTTCGAATTTATGCTTTATGGCCACCGTCGTGCAACATCAGCCTCAAAGTGACACAAAGCCACAACATGGAGACGCGTCCGCTGCTACTCGTGCTCGCGGCGGCGGCCTTCGTGCTCGCGCTGCTCTCCCTCGCAATCGCGTCGCGGATATGGAACGCAGTGATGCCTACGCGCGTCAAGCTCTCCGTCGCAGCGTATGAGGCGTCATTCCCACTCTCAGGTAGCAGCAGTGACGGCGGCAAGACGACGCCAACAGCCAAGACGCGCACGATGGTCGTGCTGGGCTCGGGCGGCCACACGACCGAAATGCTCAAGCTCATGAAGCGCTTCGACAGGGACTTGTACTCTCCTATCGCGTTCGTGGTCGCGGCCACGGACCGCACGAGCCAGGAGAAGACCGAGATCGACTGGCAGCCGCGCGCGGTCGATACGTTCGTGGTCATCCCGAGAAGCCGCGAGGTGAGGATTTATATATGGACAGCTAAGATAGTATACGTGAGCGCAATGGGCTGCTGACTGTCTGTATGGTTATCTACGTGTGCTATCAGGTCGGCCAGTCGTGGTCGTCGAGCGTATGGACCACGCTGCACGCGTTCCGGTTCTGCGTCGCGGAAGTGTACGCGTACCGCCCACAGCTCGTGCTCTGCAATGGACCAGGTACACACGTACATATCCTTATCTGTAGCTCTTGGGAAATTAATCTGACTGGCATTGTGGTAATCCATGGCAGGCACGTGCATCCCGATCATCGCGGCCGTGCTGCTGCTGCGCTTCCTGGGCGTGCACACGGACTCGAAGGTGGTGTTCTGCGAGAGCTTTGCGCGCGTCACGAGCCTCTCGCTTACAGGCAAGCTGCTCTACTACGTCGCGGACGAGTTCGTCGTCCACTGGCCGCAGCTGCAGCGCAAATACCCCAAGACGCGCCACCTCGGCGTCATCTGCTGAGCTGGGGGCGTCACACCATTCTCCCAGTAGACGACCGAATGTATTCACGCAACGCGACACATAGGCACCTTCGCAGCCAGCCATTTAACCATCCAATGTCCGCGAAAAAGAGATCCGGTCCAAGTTCAGAGCAGTTGAAGGCGTTGTTTGCTTGTGTGTGCCAGAACAGTACCACAGAGATGATTTTTGTGCTGACGCTTTTTGTGTTTTGTGCCAACGCTTTTGTGCCGATGTTTGTGTCGCCGGCTCCCGGGTTTGCTAAGGTTGCGCTTGCTGAAGGAAAGTGTTGCGCGAATGGTTTAACTGTCTAGGGTAACAGCATAAAAGATTATGTTGCTACTGTATCACTACCGGTATGCCGCCTGCTATATTATGTTCGTGCAACATAACGGTTCAAAACAATTTGCAAAACAAAAACAAATGACGACCACCCTAAAAAATATGGGATGACCGCTCAACTTATTTTGTTTTGTTTTTTGTTTTTGCATATATTATGTATAGTTGGGTTATTGTGCTTTTCATTCAATTTGCGCCTTATTTTCTGCGATAATCAGAGCCGCCTCATATTTAAAAATAGATATCAGCGGCACAATAAGACTCTAAAATAGTTTTTTAAAGGTAAAACCAGCAAGCAAAACAAGCAGCTTTGAATAAATCAAGGTGGAATGGAAAACAGCACTGATTGGTCACCACGCGCTTGCAGCACAGCACAGTCACATCCTTAATACCCCTCCCCCCAACGTGCGACAGCCAACGAATCATTCATCAGCAACTAGTGCTGCCGCGTGCCCGTGCTCGAGTGAGTGTTACTTGTCGTTCCTGATACTGTTAATATAGAGAGCGTGGATGCTGCGCGCAACCACGTCCAGTGACCTGACTACTGACTCGTTTGCTGTTCTGTTTGTTGTTTTAGTCTTTACTCAAACCCTGCAAGCTGCTGCGAAGATGCCAGAGAACAATGATGACCGCCATGCAGTTATGCCGGGCGTCATTAGTGTAGCTCCTGTTGTTAAGACTGGCGAGCCGTACTCAAACAGCCGAACTACTCATGGCAATACAATTCCTATGCAATTGACGCTTGCTGATGGCTTTGATGTGTTCCGTGCGAGAGTCAAGAAGAAGCTCGAGAGCTTGAAAGGAGTAGTGTGGAGCGACACCAACCCCATCATGGTGGAACCAACGCAGACCGCGTCTCAGGCCAAGTATGAAGAGCTCGCAGAGTCAGATGCAGGACTCATATTGCAGCTGCAACAGATTTGGTCGAGAGCAGCTCGCAGAAAGTCAGGGTAAGATCAAACGCGCAACATTTTTACTCTTTTATCGGCGCTGCTGACTGACTATCCATATTTACTGGTAAATGCGATCGTAGGCAAGGAGCATTTCAACTTGAGCTGTTCATCTACGTTCAAAAAGTTGGCACGTTCTCGACCATCAGAAGAGCGACAGAGTCTCGCATTGCAAATGCGGCCGCCCTAATTGACGACCACCTGTCGCAGCTCACCAGTGCACCGACCATGGGACCAGCTTCTCGATCCTACTGGGCAATTCAGCACGCGCGTCAGCCGGACAGCGCTGCGCTCGAGGTCCTAGCCAACACTACGTTCACTCAGCTGAACATGATCGATGAGCTCCAGCGCTAGATCAACGCTACCACTGCAGCTTCAACAGTTGACCCCGAGTTTTTGACCGTGCGGTGCTAGGTCAATGGTGGTGCGGTGTCGCTACAGTTGCACCTGGGAGATCTTCGCCAGCAACTCGGCCTCCCGCTCTACACTCTGGCTCCACCGTACAGCCAGCCATTAGAGACAGTACAACCAGCGGTAAATATGGAAGATGTGGATCATGCAGACTCAGACACAGACGATGCCAGTTAATAAGCTCAATGCATTAGCTTAAAAACGTCATTTTACTCAAATGATCCAGCTTATAACCACAGACTTTGGCCTACGTACGGATTGCCTTTCGTGCACTCAATGAGAGCTACATCGAATGTTCGCTCAGGGTCGTGGCGAAAAGCCATGGGTGCATTTTTCACTCTCCTACGCTTCAACAGCGAGAATCCAACTTCAATGGAGTTGAATTGCGGCGAGTATGGTGGCAAGAAGAACAACCGTGCGCCAGCTGAGTGCACCAACTCCTCCAACTCGTACATGTGGATCTTGGCATTGCCCAGCACCAAGATAGATCTAAATAAAAGCAAAACGGAGTTAAAATACACGCACATACAAACAGTAACCACATTGCATACAGTGTAGATTTACGCACTGAGGAAGCGGCCATGGGTTCAAAAATGGAGCGATCTTGGTCTTCACAATGTCGTGGAGCTTTGCTCGGTCAAATGTTCCGGTGTAGATGCCCACGTAAAAAAGCCGCTCATGTCGAAAGCCGCGAGCACAGATATTCGCTCTCCACGGGAGAATGGCAGAGATACAATAGCAGGGGTGTTGCACCTCGACCACGCATAGTTGTGCAAAGTATCTCTACCATCCTTCGAGGTCTCATCCATGAACACAAGCTGATCGGGCCCACTATAAAACAGGCATAACTTTTGGTAGAACACTAATATCTGCTGTCACACTCTCTCGAGCGCGCTTTGTGAACACTTTCCTACAAATCTTAAGATCAAAACGAAGCAATAGGCAAATGATTGGAGTTGACGTGTTCAGCAGCCTGCGAAGCCTTCCTCTAACTGCTTCTTGCAGTTCTTCCAAGTAAAATCATGGATGCATTCTCATGTACTCTTCTACAAATGCAACGGCATCATTCGGTCATCGTGCTGTCTTGCTCTATCATGCCTTAGGCAACACGTTGCCCTGCTTTTTGAATAGCTCATTCCAGCGCTCAACAGAGCGGGCAAATACACCGAGAACAGTGGACACAACAGCCATTTCTATACCATGCATGTAGACTAAAACTATAGCACGCCACCTCATATCCACTGACACAGCCATTGCAGAGGTTGAAGCTGATGCTCGATTTGAAAACTGATGTACCGCTTGCGGAACCTCCTGACCTACATTTGCAGAACTAAGCTTTGAATGGCGGGTAGAAATCCGCTAAACCGAGATTATCGTCTTTAAATAAACTTTATTTCAGCTCGTCACGTCTTTTCCGTGTCAGAAATTTGTTCATCTCGAAAATAAACAATTAAAAGCACATCTATTTAGGGCCTAATAAAGGACCTTCTTTAATTAAACCAGGAATTAGTAATCGGTCACGCCAAAAAAGGTGAAAGATACAATAAAACATCCATGTCGTACCATTTATGTCCCATTTATATTCTCGTACAGGATAATATCCACATCAAGTCAATCAGTGTACGAGAATTACAATGGATATATCATATTCTGATATATCTATTAATATTCTCGACACTGATAGACTTGATGTGGATATTATCCTGTACGAGAATATAAAGGTAAAAAAGCCAACCCAATTATTTCTATTAAAAAACAGGGCCACTGGAGACAAACGAGATAAAAAAGTGGCATTCGGATGTTTCTTGTATACAATCGGGTTGAGAAATTTTAAGCGTATTTTAACCACCCGCGTGTGGGCAGAGCAAAAAAGCGTTTGTTTAATGTCAGTAAAAAAAATCCCGTGATGCATCCCCACTACATGCATAATCGCTAGATGTATAGGGTTTTCAAGGAAGGGATTTTCCTCCAATAAAAATGTATGGAGTGGCAGAGAAAACCTCTGCATGCACATGCAGAGCCATATTGACCGATTATGCTGATCGCGAACTCACCGAGTCCATACAACAAGAAATATAAATAGGGCTTCTCAGTACGTAGTCCATGCACTGACAGTGTATCTTAAGTATGCGAACGAAAAAAGACATATTATTGCGAGCTGAAGTGTATTACTTCAGTTCAAAGCTATTCCTCAAGTCATACACTGCACATTGTGAGTATTTGATGTGTTACATCAATAATCAGTTGTGATTGCAGAGCTCAGGCACGAGGCAATTGTATGCAGTTATACGCTTTATTATTATATGAGAGCTTCATCCACAAGGCTCCGAATGCATCAGTCCACAACAGTGCATGTATACGATTCTTTCATTCACAAGCTCTTTCTGTAATGTCACGCACAGACTAAAGTCAAAGCATGCTGTCGTACTGAAGTATCGATCATTCATGCAGTCAAACAACACGACTACTTGATTACATCAATTACATGTATCACAGTAGATCAGCATAGTCGATCAAACAAGGTGCCAGTGCATTTGTAATTTGTTATGGGTCACTTGTAATCACAGTTGGTATACAACTTCAGTATTGGACACCACTGTTCGAAGGAATAATACTAGGCTTTGCATACAAATGAGTAATGCTATTTTTATATACGAAAGAATAATACTACCTCTGGTCCACATTAATAGGGACATTTCGCTTTTCGTTTGGTCCATAATGAATGGGACATAAGTTTGACGAATGCTGATTGGCTGACAAAAAGAAAGAAAAAAGAATCTATTTAGAAAGGGTATAAAATGAAGC
>JAASFV010000428.1:0-22655 GCA_023334015.1 Globisporangium paddicum
AAATTGAAAGTGATTGCATTGAGCGCGCGAGCGCTTATCGTTTGTGTCTGTCTGTGTAGTAGCTAATATGAACGTATACAATTTCCCATATAAATCTGTATGTGCAACCTAGTGTCCTACGTGATGATCTGTTGTGAGCTTCCTGCAGTGCAGGATGTCCATAGTTCAGAACTCGGAGTCCAACGCGGCGATCTGTTGTGCACGTGCACAGCAGATCATGGCAAGAGAAGAGAGATTGGATCCGCAGTGCGCGTGCACAGCGATCCCAGTCGGTGACGCCGTCGGCATCACACTCCTTGACACACTCTAGTTCAAACGACGTGCCGCGGCCCCAATGTACCTCATGCTGGACTGGTAGTTTTACATGTTACAGCACCAATGTACCCATTGTTGATCATGTGGTTTGAATGGAGGGGCAGATTGGTGGCTTGTTGCGGATGTCCATGCTGGGCTGATCTCGTGTATTACTATCTCGACAACTAGACTTGCGTGTCCATAGCCTTATGAGACTATGCTGGAGCTAGTCAGGGTCCAGCTAATTGTTTGCTCTATCATCTTGGGCTAATTGGATGAAACATGCGCGCTGCCCACGAAACTGTTGGCACGGACGATTGTTGAGAAGCACGATTGAAGGCAAGTTTGACTAGCAGCGTGTGTCTGACGAGGTTAATCTGACACGATGCCAGCCTTGCGAAGTCGAGACGAAACCTTGACCTCTGTTCACACCCAACGACATCGACTACCTCTTCTTGGTGAGCATATTTGTAGCCTTCCAGCGCACGAACGGATGCCAGCAGCATCGTACTCGTGGTGCGGCTTTTGTTTGCTCGTCGTGCCATGCCGGCTTGCTTTCTTTGATTTTTGGCAGATGTTGATGAGCACCACCTCTTCGTGTTGGTGTTATCACGTCGAAGTGTGTGTCAATACTCATTCTCCTCTTTTATCATCAGATGTATCAACTGGAACACCCCATGTAGGTCGCACAAAATAAAGCAGGTATCTCAACCGGTACGTCCCAGGTTAGTCGACCGAAATAAAACAATTGGAACATTAAATTGCAAAGATTTTGTCATGGCCATAGCCTGGGTATGTTTAGTAATTTTATGGGCAGTCATCCTCTCTCGGCAACTTAGAAATTGACAGTAGCCTATCGAATATGAAAGCCGAGGTATAAGAACTTGCGGATGAATTATTGCTTTTGGGAAAACTTGGCGGCACGCAAACAGTGCTTTGATCGCGCTGGGACTGCTGTGTCCAGGTAGGAGTACAACAGTGCATAAAACATATAAAACATATAAAACATATAAAACATACACATATTATATGCATTATTGTACTCCTACCTGAACACAGCAGTCCCAGCGCAATCAAAGGACAAAAATGATGCCGCTCACGAAGTGAGACAAGGCAAAAACACTCTAAGTAGCGACGGCATCAAAATTAAACGATTCTTCAAGCAACCACCAATTGTTGATCCTGCAAAACTGAAGCCATAGACAAGGACGGTTTGAGTTTAATGGTTCAATGGAATACAATATGTATTTTACCTTCTCATGTTGTCTTTCGGGTGAATTAATAACGTGGAACCCTTCGCCTCCACGAAAGGGATCTATGGCCACTATTTAACTTGGCTGGCGTCGGTCAAAATGATCACAACCCTCACCCACAGTGCTTGTGGACTGCTAGAGTAGCGTCAGCGACCTGTAAGTCACACATTGGTTCATACAACACAAACATTCATGTAACACAACTCACCTCTTGGCATGAAATTAGGTACATGCGAAAGTGGATCGACTGACCACACCTGGAAAAGTAATCTGAAACATTCTCCATCTAGGACTGACAGTCGTGTTAGGACTTGCACCTCCTCTTGGGGCAAGTATACCAACCCGACTATCAGGTCGCAAAGCAGAATGGATCAGGGAACACGCAAGTATTCCTGTACAACTCACCTGCCTGCCACTACTCCAGCTCCAGCAGTGTGGTCTGTGGAGGACGGCTCGATGGATAACGGACTTAAGATCCTAGAGGACGCCTTGGTGCGTGTGAAAGACTGACAAGGAGGCTATGCAGCTGTGGGGGAACAGCTTGGTGGCCCTGGATAACGGCTTGGTGGCTGAGGACATCTCTGGGCCACCAGCGCACTAGCCGAATTATCCAGCGGGTCGTTTTCGTCGTTGATGCTGTGCCCTCACCCACGAAGCCGAGTCTGTCGTGGATATCAACGTTCTCGATATGGCGATCGACAACGACCTGTTCTTGAGCTGGGCGGGGCTGGTGGCGTCAGCGCTGTCCGCGTCCTCGTTTGGAGCGCCTGGCACCTGGACCGTAGTGTTTCTGTAGGGCGCGCAGGAGTGCCGTTGTGACATAGATGCCCCACTTAAATTGTTATTGGATCGGTCAAGTTGTTGCTCGTGAAAATGTGACGCAATGGCAAAGATGCAGTAGCCATGGGCGTTGTTGAGGAGGCCTCGACGGCACGGCTGAGATTCGATGTGGCCCGCTGGGGACGGGTCTGTCCAAATGAATGAGAAGGACGTGCCTCATAGATGTTGTTATGTGTTGGGTCGGAGTATCGAATGGGCGATTGCTCTTGCCGATGGCACTTGATTCAAGTTGAGTAAGCACGCAAAGTCGATTTTTATAGATAATTATACTGGCGTAGTCATTGCCACCTGTATGTTGACTGTTATTCGCAGAGCTTGGCATCAACTTATGTGGAACGATACTGATGAACCCGCGTGTTAATGCTGCAGATGTGAGCAATGACTTTTCATCGAGCTACTCTCCAATGGAAGCGAAGATATTTACACTCAGGAGCAAAGAAATCCAACAGCGCAAGACCAATGAACTCCGTATCCTCCTTCAAGTAACTCGAGCTTGTCCTTGAGCCCGTCGTTTTATTCATTTACGGCTTGATCTCGATTTCAGTTGCCCTGGGGCAAAGTGCAAGCGTCTGGACGAGGCATTTGTTGCTAGTGATTGCTTTGCAGATTAAGGTTGAGATAAGCTTGAAATCTAACATGTGGCTGTCCTTGCGTGAAACGAGGTTATGGGTCTCATGCGGTATGCGCATCGATGTTTGAAGATACGATTGCTTTCCAGGGTAACCGGTCAGGATACTCGAACCTCATTGCTTTATTCGACCAGCGCGAATGATGTGCAGCAGTCTCTGGAGGTCGCCGGTTGTTATAGAAAGAAATCCTTGATGCGACTGGAGTCCAGAAAGCGCAGTGAGGTATTCTCTGAATGTAGGATTCACCTAGAACACTAACCGCGGCAGGTCTCCTCGGTCCACTCGTGTCTACACGCAAATGTTTGAATGAAGATCATAGTGCGAACGAGTTGAGCCATGATGGAGTTGAAGCAACCTTCGCTGTAGAGAGCTAACACGCAACAGATACCAATGTCATTGTGGATTGCCTTGGCTGGAGCTCACAAATGAAATCTGATCGAGGCATAAAGTTCTGGAGGTTTGTGTCCCCACTATTGACTCATTTAACCTTGTCTGACATGTGGGATCATCAAACGTGAAGCGCTGACAATCCATGGATGCCGAACTAATGGTAGTAGATTTCTGGGTTTTTTTTTAGAGAGCGGTTAGATTGGAGTTTGCTAATATCAGGTATTATTGTTGCTGATTCTCATTTCCGAGTAATATGCTATTGGAACGTATATCATATCTACATAGAGCTGTATAAGGTATTTATAGAGAAAATCGCTTTATGCGGTAAGTTATAATCCCACCCGTTCATGTTAGATTTTACAGAAAAAACTGTATTTAAAACACGGCAAAATCTACTGTCTTCACGGTAAACACGACTGATATGTAGTGGCACCGGCAAACGATCAGTAGATGGTGTTGAAGTTCAGCAAGACAGCGAGACAAACTGGCCCCACCCACAGCCACTGTCAAAAGATAGTACGAATCAGATAGTGAGTTTTTTTTAGTTCAGACCGCTATGCGAGGAGCGGCCAGGGTTTTTCTTCTGAGAAGATCGTGCGGCTCGTAGGCCAAGAGAATGAATAAACCTTTCGATTCACCCCATCATAACATTAGATGATATACCGTAAACATAAAATAAACCCACACCCTGGTGCTTCGAGCGATTTTGTTTTCCAGAATCTGCCTGTGAAAGATGAATAATTTCGACTTTCGACAAATATGAATTGTATTTATAAAATCACAAATAAATTACATTTTTCTTTAGAAAAACATTTTGCTTGCAAAATATCATCTTCATTAGAAAAATGAAAAATATAGCATGGCCCAATATAGGCTCGATTTTTGACTCCAAAATTTGCCGTTTAGAGAACACTTGTGATACCAAATCCTTCGTGGGAATATTATGTGTGTGGAATTATTTTGATGTTGACGGCATAAATGTTTTCAGTCGTATTAGAGAGTTTTCAGCTTCAAAATGTTTTTGACATGATTGTAGTGGCAATGAGATATTGGATGCGTGTTGTTGGGAGTCAGTGGAAAGTCGCGAGAGAAGGCGAACGGAGCAAGCTGCTCACGGCGCGCGAATGTAGCTATTAGCTACATTTCGCGCCCGTGCGCTTTGGCGTTTATCACTCACAGTTAGTTAGTCTTTTTTGCTGTTGCTTTTTCGACAGACTATGAGTTATGTAACTTGAAAAACAACTCGTTGATAAAATTCACAATGATTTATACCGTAAATCGGTGGGATCAAAATTTTAAATCGTGAAATTAATCTTGCCTAGGAGGGGCACTTTCAGGCTGTTAATGGAAACCGTTTACCGTGAGCCGCTGGAGATGCTCTTAAGCGCTCCATCTTTTGTTTTTACAGCAAGTGGGTATTTACTGTACATAATTTCCAAATCTGAGTACCGTGCTAGGCTCTATTGTGCAGTTGTCAGCTGGATGAATGCTTCAAAACCCTTTTTTCCCCAAAAGTACTGTATTGGCTTGGTGTATCTGCGAAAGAAGAATACGCGCTTGGGAGCTGGAACTCCCGTAAGATACCGACTTCTATTGCTTGTTCGCTGTCTTGCTCGTTGGAAATTAAGATGCAACTCACATAGGCTCACGCTGCTGCTCCGCTGCGTTAAGTTCTCTCCACCACTCGCCTCTGGCGCAGGATCGCGCCATCCAGGGGCTGTGCGTCATGCGGCGAACAATGAGAGTTGCCCGTTATAGCTGCGTCCCAGACTGATACCCGACTGGTGCAGCCTGGTACCAAACACTTGGATAACAACCAAAATACATTCCTGCGCGGCACCACATTGACGATGCAATCGCAACGAGCCCCAACTACTCTGGAGTATAATAGTTTGCAACTAATCACCAAGCCTTGATTTTAAAACACCAGTACTAATATTGTGCGCTTACTAATTTTACTTAAATTTAAATGCATGCTTATTTTACTTCTCCGGAGTACGATTTTATTTGCATTTTTATGAACAGGTCTATGATAATGCAAGTTATATTATTATAGCCCTAGAATGTCTGGTGCACAAGGCCTTGCACTCGACTATATGTCTAATAATTATATCACTCGCGTCACGGTGCACCACGTAAAACATTAAAATACACGCTCAGAGGGTTGCAACTAGACAGTGAGGTACAACAGTCAGTACTGTACTGTACTCCACCTCCTCTCGACAGTAAGCGGGTCTTTACTGTACGTGGCTCTCATTTCTTCTGTTCTGCTAGGCTTTGAGATTATATTAATCTCTATCGTACAGTTGTCAACTTTTTCAAAAGTATTGGCATGGACGACAACTAAATAGACGGCGTCACATACCATTGGCGAGACATCTACCGAGCCCTCCGGAGTATTCATTTGCAGTTAATCGCCAAGCCTTGATATTTACTATATAATAGGAATATTGTGCGCACTTACTTTACCACAATTTGAGTCCACGTTTTTTTGCTACCCCGGAGTATAATTTTATTTGCACTTTTTGGAGTAAATAACAAGTTTATCCCTAATGCAAGCTACAGCATGTATATTATTAGTCCCGGCATGCAAGGCCTTCCACTCCGCGATACCTCTGTGGATGAGCTCACTTGTCCCACATTGCACCGCGTAAATCACCAAAATATCCACTCGGAGGGCTGCAACCCAACAACGAGGCCCAGTTCAGTGAACGAGCTCTCCACTGCGAGCCCTCGGATGTTCTTAAAACAGAGGGCAGCATTCAAGGTAAACATAAATATCACAGTAATGGAAAAACCTACACAAGCGCGAGGCTATTACAGCCTGGCAGCTTCAACTCAATCTGAATGGAATACTTCGAAAACTTCTAAGGCGAGCTTCCGTCTGCCAGACTGGAGGGAGGGCTCATTCTTTAATCTGCCTCCAACCGCACACCCAAGTCCCAAGCCATCCGCCTACCAACCTACCATGAAGTTCACTTCGTCGCTCTTCGCTGTCGCCACCGCACTCCTTCTTGCCGTCTCGTCCCTTGAGACAGCGAACGCGGCCGAGTGCACGACCGATCAGACCCTTGCTAATAGCGCGGCCATTCTGGTGATGTCGACTTCGAGCGAGTGCGCCCAGTTCAACACGGGCACACAGTCCTAGGCCGCTACGTGCGCCGACACCAAGTGCCTCGACGTTCTCAAGAAGGCCATCGCGAGCTTCGCCGACTGCACCATGGAGGGAATTGACCCCAAGCAGACGCTGAACAAGGCGATTGCGAGCTGCCCTGGCTCCTCGGCCGCTGCCTCGACCAAGACCTCGATCGTCACCGTCGCCGCGACCTCAGCCCTCGCTGTGTTCGCTATGCGCATGTAAGCACAACGACACTGCACCAAAGCAATCAACCCGAGAGGTGCTGCGTAGCTGGGGCGTTATTTGCTATCCGCCCGCGTGTGTTTGGCTGTATAACGGTGAGTGGAATGTATTAACTAAACAAATGTGTTTCAGTCTACATAAGATGATCCAAGTCTTTCTCGTGATGCAATTCGATACAAACATGGATTTTCTTGAAATACGCGATAATGCTTGTGAGAGGTAGATCTGCAGGTTGGGTAGCTAATCAGATTATGGTATGTACTCATTCAGAGAAAGGCATGCTGTCTACAAGGGCTTTAAACTATGCGTGAAGACAATAGGCATTGTGTGCGTGGACAATGCCGAGACGTTCATCAGCAGCGGATGGGGCTCACAGCGGCGGCATCTTGTACGACGAGTCCCAACATACCATCGGGTAGAAGCTCGCGCAGCACTTTAGTGACCACTTTATGCGCAATCTGGGCTGCAAGAACCACCCGCTATCGTTCGCCTGAGCTACTGGACTCGATCCAGAGCGTGTTGTGGCGGCGCAGGAATCCCACCGTCTCGAGGCTACTGAGCTCGACCATTCTCTCAAAGCCGTGTGCCTACACGAGCTTGGGGTGACTTAGACGTGGGTAACGCGCGACCGCAGGGCGGGCAGGACATCATGTCGAGCATGGCCCAGACGATTAAGCCGAAGGAGACCGAAATCGCGGAGAAGCTGCGCACGGAGGTCAATATGGCTGAAGCTCGTGCCGGGCGTGCTCTTTGTGGGCAAGTTGCACGTGCTCGACATCAAGCGCTTCACGAACTCAACCGCGTGCTCGAGTCGACGCTCATGCCCATCGCAATCTTTGCGACGAACTGCGGCGTGTGCATGATCCGCGGCACAGACATCTCGTCGCCGCACGTTGAGTCTCTCGACTTGCTCACCCACAAGGGCATCGTGCGCACGATGCCATACGCCATCAAGCAGATGGCTGCAATCCTCATGCTCCGCGTTGGGACTGAAAGCATTGACGGGTACGTTTGCATCCTTCACTATATCGCCTACGTGTACCAGCTCAAGAACTCGCTCTCCAAGGAATCAGTCCATGTCGTATGGAGCCGGAGCCGAGATATTGATGACGTCCAGCATGAGCTTCAACACCAACAACCAGAACTTCTGCGCCACGAGGGGCGAGAGGGACTCTTTTTACGGCAACGTCTTCGACACCAGCCACTTCACGGGCACAAGCAAGCAGAACAGCATGGTCTGCGTTCGTGCACATGTAGAACGACCGACCGTCGTAGTTCGATAAGATGGACCAGAACGAGTTCGAGGTGCGCCTGAAGGAGCTGGATGAATGGCATGGGAGGTATGGAAGATATGTATTTCGCTGTGTGCGTTGTTAACCTTCACCTTCACCTTAGCTAGCAAAAGCCTAAGTCAAAATGTACTCGACGCTGTACCTTGGGCCTCGAGCTTCGGCTTCACTCTCATCTTCGGACTCGTAGAGCTACTGCGTCAATGTGTCACTGCTTCTCATATGGCGCGTTGTTGTGGCCTTCTGCAGCGCGACACTGCGCTCCTAGTCCACCTTGAACTCGATCGAGGCAGTCCCGAGCTGGAATGAGAGGTCCTCACAGCTCACCATATTCTATTTTACCACCTTGCCCATCTTGTTTGTTTGGAAGTGAGGTCTTATGCAGGTTGTTTTGCGAAGTGGAAATTTTGGTGGTCAGCGACGCGTACGAGAGCTCCGTGTCCTTCCTACTACGTCCGCGCATAGCACTTGTGGCTCGCCTGCTTCTTGTCGTGCAGTATCTGCTCCTGGCTGCGCTGCAGGCCTTGAGTCGCAGGCCCATGCGGCGGATTTCTTTCTCTATGGCTTTGGTCTCGGCCTGACCCACCTCGGAGTCCAGCGCGGCCTAGATCTCCTTCTCGAGCTGGATCTTCTTCTCCCTGAGCATGATCTGCACTCTTTCTTTGGAAACGGCTCGATTGACGATTTAGCCTTCTGTTCTCAATTGCCATTTGACACTAAAAGCTGTATATGACCCTCTTGTAAACAAGGAGGAATCAAATCAGCAGATGAGCACCTGGTCTTCATGCCGATGTAATAAAAAAAAGCACCTCCCAAAGAAAATCCACACGCATCCCCTCCCTAAGATGCACCCACAATTTACAATTCCTAATACCGCTACTCTACCGTAACCTCGACACTGAACTGAGGTTCTCATTCGTTTGGCGCTGCCAGTCAGTCGTCATTCTCCAATCCGCCTCCAGTCGCACACCCGAGTTCCAAGCCACCCACCCAATCACCCACCAACCTACCATGAAGTTCTTGTCGTCACTATTCACCGCTGCGTTCGTCCTACTCGCTGCTACGACCTTCGAGACCGCGAGCGCTGTCGAGTGCACGACTGAACAGTCCCTCACCAACGAACAGGCGATGCTCGGCATCCTGTCCGCGCCTGAGTGCTCCAAGTACTACAAGGAGGCCAAGTCATCCAGCGCCACGTGCGTCGGCGCCGACTGCCTCGCTGTCATGACCAAGACGATCGGCGCTTTCCCGGACTGCTTGATGTTTGGAGTGGACGCCAAGAAGACGCTGGCAGACACCATTGCAAAGCACTGCCCAGACAGTGCCGCCCCGTCGGCGAAGACGTCGGTCATGACCGTCGCGGCCACCTCGGTCCTCGTTGTCGTTGCCATGCGAATGTAGACAACAGAAGCCACGTAAAGTAAGAGAGCGCTAGCAATTGAATCGAACCAAGTACTCGTCAAAGTTTCAAATACGCCATCACCCACGAACAGAACGTGTAGATGAAGAAAGAAACCGTTGTTATATTCAAAAGAAAATCGCCTTCTCTGAGTTAATTTGCGATTCGCCAAGCCACGATAGCTCTTGCGAGTCGTACAATAATGTGTGTTGCTTGTCGCTTCGGCACTTGGTCCAAGCGGCTTGGACAATGCGGTCTCCGGTCGATTAGAGCTGCTCTTGGAGCGATGACGACTTAAGGCGACTTTACTAACGTCCAGATACGGCCTTCGTGCAGCTCGCAGAGGACGCGTAGCGGTCGATCTCATCGTCGGAGACGTACATGAAGAGCCGATTGTGCGCGAGCTCCATCCTCTCCGCACCTTCTTCGAGGTCTAGGAGCACGTAGTGCGAGGCTGGATCATTACATAGTTTATTAGTTCATTGTATGCCAGCCTTCGGCAGTCGAAGCGCCTCTCACGTTGGCATCACCTTTTGCGTTCAAAGAAACTCACTGCAAACAAGAGTCTTCAGATGTATGATAGTAAAAAAAAAAAAAGCAAACCATAGTCGCATTTGATTTTAAAGAAAGCGTTAACACTACTATCGTGAAACTAGAGGCCTCGGAAGTGATTAATGGTTGATCGCTACGCTTACACTCGCTGGCATGAGTATCCATTGAGCGCACCTGTGGAGCCGCTCGGACAGGTCTTGCACACGCCACTAACGGGTGAGTACTCTGTGCTGGCACAGCAGACGGACTCGGCGTTGATCGTGGCCGAGGCGATCGTGGCCTTGGCCCCCTCCTTGCTCGAGCTTTCAATGCGCACGACGTTGAGTCGCACGAGGACGTCCAGGTCCACAGAGTCTGCGCTGAGGCTCGGCAGTGCGAGTTTGTACCCGGGCGTGGTGCTGACTGTGGGCATGGAGATCTGCCACGACGAGTAGAGACTTGGCCGCAGGCTCCGCGTGATAGAGCCGTCCGTGAGCACACAGAGCTTGGAGGTGCCGTCGCTCTTGACGCAGCCGGCCACCTCGTGGTACGGGTTGTTGATGGTGTCGGCGCACACACGGCGGTTGATTACCGATGAGAACTTGACGGACGTGGGTGGGAGCACGTATGTGCGCTTGCTCGCCGGGTTGAGAACTTGCGTCGAGCCAATGTCGACGTTCACGGCCACGTTGAACGCCTCGGTGGCAGAACTCGAACTGTTGGTTGCCGTGAACGGCAGCACGATCTGCATGGACTGAACATACATACCACCGACGCTAGACGCCGTGTCACTGAAGATGAGCCAGTCATACTTCTGAAGCCACGCGAGATCGTTGAGTGGCAGCGCGAAGGCAACCTTCTCCCCCGCGAGCAGCTTCTCCAGGTTGAGGTACGGTCGCGGACGATCGGGGTCACCTCCGGCCACCACAGCTCGCGTGGGCAGTCGCGCGATCATGCTTCTGGGCGTCGGCAGTTCCGTCTGGTACGACATCATGCTGTCAATGTCCGTCCTCGTGTAGTACTTGGACTTGCCACAGATCGTTGGCGCCGCGCCACCAAGACGGAACTCGTGGTAGTTGCAGAACGTGAGCGCTGCCTGTTGGATCTTGTAGTCCAGGAAGAGCTTCGTTAGGGCAGCGTACGCCATCGAGTAGAGCGGCCTCAACGAGTTCACCGACTGCAAGACGCGAAGGCGTTTGCCTCCAGTCACAGCAGGACCGATCGCGTTTGCGGCCTGCATGTCCA
Organism: Globisporangium paddicum; assembly: GCA_023334015.1. NCBI lineage: Eukaryota > Oomycota > Peronosporomycetes > Pythiales > Pythiaceae > Globisporangium > Globisporangium paddicum. The sequence continues at coordinate 11,232 of JAASFV010000428.1, forward strand.
CGGCAGCGCGCGCGGCCTTGCCGAGGTTCTCAAACATGGCGCCAGTCTCGCCGTAGGCCTCCGTAAGCGCCGAGATGATGGGCTGCGCCTGCTCCTTCGCATCCTGGATCGCGCTAATTGTTTGCGGTCCTACGCCAATGGCGAGACCTTCCACGTAGCCTTCCATGTAGTCCAGCATCGAGGTGATGCGATCGCCGAGCGTCTCGAGTTCAGTCGCCGACGTCGCACCCTCGACCTTGCTGTACATGTTGAGAATCCTGTCGGTCAGCTTCTTGCTCTCCTGGGTTGAGAGCGTGGGCTTGGCCAGCTCCTCAATGAGCTCGTTGATGTTGCCGAGTGCTTCCTGGAGCGTCTTGAACTGGTTCGTGATCTTGAGCAGCGAGTTGACTTGGTCTGTAAACGCTACCACTTTCTTCTTGAGCTGCTCACCCTTGGCTTCGCTCACGACAACCGCAGCGGCCGCCTCGGCGGCTTCACCCGCCAGCAACACAGCCTCAGCCGGGTCAGCGCTGCCAGAGAGCCACGCGAACGGGTTGAAGCACTTGGCGGTCGCGATCACGGCCTTGGCGCCCAAGGTCGCTGCCTTCAGCGCCCCCGCGACGGTGTTCGCCTTGCCCGCACTTGCAGCCAATTCCGCAGCCTTCGTCACACTACCGGAGAAGGCCTCAATCTTTCCAACGAGGTCGCCAATCAACTCCTCCGTGGCGTCACCTGAGTCCTTGATGAGCTTCTGCAGCGTCTGGAGGTTGGCGTTCGCGTCGGCCTTGAAGTAGTTGCCGACAGCCGTGAAGCCCGCCTTCATACCGTTCACGATCGTGCTTGTGCTCTTGTCGATCTGACCGCTCAGTTCCTTCGACCGCTGGTTGACCGTGTCCGTGATCTTCGCGGCGCTCTCAACGACCTGGTTGCGCGTCAACACGCCCTCGTCACCGATCTTCTTGTAGAGCTTGTCAGTTGACTGATCGATCTTGGTGCGAATCGAGTTGGCCTCGTCGCCAATTTTGTTGTAGAGCTTGTCAGTCGACTGGTCGATCTTGGTGCGGATCGCCTGGCCTTCTTCGCCAATCTTGCTGTAGAGAACCTTCGTGCTGTCGTCGATGGCCTTGCGCGTCGCCTTGGCCTCGTCGCCGATTTGCGTCGACAGCAGCTTGGTGGAATCGTCGATCTTGTTCTGCAACTGGCGCGTGTCGGCGTCCATCTTGCTGTACAAAGTCTGTGTGCTCTCCTGGATATCGTTGCGGATGGCGTCCGCGGCGACGCCGATCGAGTTCTCGAGCTGCTCGGTGCTCGCGCGGATTTCCACGCGCGTGTTCTCCGCCTCTTGCGTGATCTTGGAGATGACGCTCGCGGTCGTCTTCGCAAGGTCATCGCGCAAAGTGGCGACGCCTACTTGGATCTGCTTGCTCAGATCCGCGCTCGTCTCGTCGATCTTCTTACCGATCTGGTTGGCAGCGTCCTGGATCGAGTTGATGATCTCGAACTGATCCTTGTTCTGCACGGCCACCTCGAGCTGCTTGCGCACATCCACATCGGTCACGTCCACGAGGGACACGACTGACGACTTGCGTGTCGTCTCGAACGAGATCACCTGGCGCAGCCCAAAGTAGAACTCCTGGAGCTTGCAGAGCGCAAAGTCTGGGTTGTTGGGGTTCTCGCACAGGTACGGCAGCACATCAATGGCGAGGATGTTGAGGTCACTCACGGTCTTCCTGCTCAGCGGGTCGACGTAGATCGTCATGCCGGCGATGTCACGAGTGCCCACGAGCGCCGTGATCGCGTTGAAGTGCGCGAGCGTCACCTGGTCGTTCACGAACGTGAAGTACGGTAGCAGACTGTCCATCACGCTCGAGTACTGCGTGAAGGCCGCGTAGGCCACCAAGTACCGGTCCGCATTCGCTGTCGTCAGTAGGTTGATCGTCGGGTTGATCTGGAGCTCGACAAAGTCAAAGAGCAGGCGTAAGGCCGCCGCGTCCCACAGAGCATCCTTCATCACGAGCCCAGAGGCGTAAATGTCAGTGAACTTCTTGGCGAGGTCGATAATCTCGTCGTCGATGCCGCCTAGTGCATTCAGGCGCCGGTGCAGCGCCGCTCGTGCATTCGTGAGGTCGTGAAACTGGATGAGGCGGCAGACCGTGAAGACCGGGAATCGCGTGCACACACGCGGGAAGACCTGCGTAGCCAGCGTGGCCATGTCGCTTGTGATGCCGCCAAAGTACGACTCGACGGACTGCACGCGCGTGGCGTACACGAGTTCGGAGATCTGCTGACGCCGGTCGCGATGCATTCGCTGGTCCAGCGCCGTGTAGAACGGTCCCCACGTCGCGCTCATCTCGTCGGCCGAGAAGTACGGCCAGACCGCCAGCTGCATCATGATGGTCGTGTTCGAGACCGTGTTCACCATGTCGAACGTGCGGTAGTCCGTCACGGGCTTGACGGCACCGAATATCGTGAACTGCACAAAGGCGTTCCAGGCATTGACGTCCAGCGGCATGCCCTTCACGAGGCCCTTACGGTACGCCTTGATGAAAATGTCGGCCTTGTCCAGCGCGTTCATCGTGATCACTTCGCCCGTCTTGAGCGCATTGCGACGTGCAGTATCGATCTCCGTGTTGAGGCTGTTGCGCGCGGCCACGAGCTCCGTGAAGTAGCCCACAAAGCAGACCCCAAGTCCAGGCTTGGTCGTGCAGAGCGACTGCACAGCCTGCGCGAACCAGACAATGTCAGGCGAGAGCACAAAATCGCTCAGCGCAACAAAGTTGCTTGTCGTGAGATACCCGTTGAAGATGGTCGTGATGGACTTGGCGACATTGTCGCTCGTCATGGTGAGCAGTGGCGAGTCCTTCGAGAGAACGTAGGCCTGGAGCTGCAAGTTGGCGATGCGCAGGTAGTTGACGACGCTCGCGAGACGCTTGTTGTCGGTCGAGCTGGTTGCGAAGAGCGCCGTGACCTTGGCCTTGAGCTCCGCGTTTCGGTCGCGCATGATGCACATGAGCTCTCCGAGTTCGAGCATCGCACTGGCTCCGTTCGTTGCTGCCGCAACCTTGGTGGCCAGGTCTTGCTCGCTCAGCCGGCTCGCCTGTTCGTTGATGATAACTGAGAGACTCTCGAGTACGACGCTTGTGTAGTAGTTGTACTCCTCGCGGCCGCTGAGCGTCGATGGCACGAGCGCCTTGACGTCCTTCTTGGACCAGAGCAGCGTGTCGCGCAGGAACTGGAGGTCACCTACATGCTGCGCGCGCGACGAACAAAAGGTCTGCTGCACGGTCGCACGCGATGGCGGGAGCACGTCGGCAAAGTCTCGCGGTTTGAGCACCTGGTTGAGGGCTCCGGAGCTGCATGCTGGGGCGGAAAACTTGAATGCCTGGAAGTTAGCGCCCGCCGTGTTGAAGGACAGGCAGCGACTCGGCTGGGCGACCGAGGACACGGCGCCCGTGGCCGTGTTCCAGTTCCACTGCTGCGTCGTGCTCGTGGTGCACTTGGTGTAGATGACTTGGTCTGTGCCCGAGAGCGTGAGGCAGAGCTCGCCCTGAAGCTTGATGTTCTTGGAGCTCGTGACTTCCCACCACATATCCGTATTGAGCGAGCACGTGCTGATGTGCGCGTCCTGGTTGTTGCGGTTGATCGTCACGCAGTTAGTGCCGGCGACCGCGTATGGCGCCTGGATCATCGTGCGCTTGAGGTTGCGGTCGCGGGCTGCGAGCAGCGCGTTTGCGTTGTACTTTTGCGTATTCGATGCCGGGCTCAGGCACGCCGTGAGGCTCACGGGGTACGTGTACACGTCAAGGCAGAGCGTCGGGCGGCCCGAGGGTGTGATCGCACCGGAGACTGGGTCCAGCGTCCACTTTTGCTTGGTTGCCTTGCTGCACTTGCCCACAGTCACAGCTACGAGGCCTGCTTCGTCGTACTCGAGGCAATTGTTATCAGCCACGCGTAGCTCTTCGTCGAATGTGTGGGTCCAGACCTGGTTCGTGCTGCCGTGGCACTGGAACGGCACCACCGTTGTCGACCCACCAAAATCGACGCATACGCCGCTCGTGGCCGCGAGCGCGTCACCAGGCTCGGTCACGAGCGACGAGGACTTGAAGATTTGGCTCGTGAGCCCGGCCTGGCACGTCTGCACGGTGAGCAGGCCAGTGACCGCGGCACTGGCCGTGAGGCACCGACCGAACTTGTCGGCGCCCACCGTGACCACCGTGCCGTCGTACTTGGCACGCCACTGCTGGTTCCAGGCGCCAGCGACGCATGCCCCGGCCGTGACCGTGTTGTCCGCATTGTACTGGAGGCACTGCGAGCCGACTTGGATCGTGCGCTTGTCGACCAAGTTAAAGAGCTGGCTATCGGCGCCGGTGCAGTAGGCGCTCATGACGTTGCCGCTGGCGACCGCCTCGAGACAGTTGTTGCCGTTGATGCTGGCACCGTGCTGGAGGAGGTCGGGCGCACCCTGGACCGCGACGGGCAGGGCCGAGAGGGCGAGCGCCGCCACGAGCGCAGAGGCACTGGAGGGCTTCATGAGGTAGGTAGCGACACTGGAGACTGAAAGGTCGACCGGAGGGCAGTGCGCAGGAGATGGCAAAAGCCAAAGTGAGAGGTGATGAAGTTGAGTGGTGTGTCTAGGCCTCACTCATCTGAAGGATTTCAATCTGAAGGAGTGACTGCCTTTGAGAGACAGTCCTGGCGTGTGGTGATGGTGGAGAGTGGGTGTGTGGCTGACGACGGCCGAAACTGATTGACTCAGTGTGCGAACTGATTGGAAACAGATCAAATCAGTCGAAGGTGTCACTGGTTATGGGTGCGGGGGACAAAGGGCGACGACGAGGCCTCCCACTATATCCCGTGGCCGTCACGCGAACAGCAGAAGTTGATTTGAATCAGGCTGGGCCCACCGCAATCTGAGGTTTCAGCTTGCTGTGTTCGAGTTGGGATTGAAAATGGTCGAGATCTTCTCAAAAATCGCAGTTTTGCTCGGATATATATCCGGAGTACTGAGCTAAATGTAGTTCAGTATCATTTTATGCAAAGTATTATCGTAGTACAATCTTGTATTCCATAATATGTACTGTAAAAACATCAATAACTTTTGGTCATTGAAGTTCTTTTAAAAATTTAATGCCCCCTACTGTACGAATATTAGCATACTGTATTGTGGCATTCAATTAAAATTTGAAACGACTAAAAATGATTTCCTGTAATCGATTTTAGTCGTATAGTCCGAGCACTATACAATACTTGTGCTCCTATAGATGATAGAGAAGGCATACCTGGGTAACTCCGTCGAACCGCGTGTGAACAATGAGGAAGTGATTCGCAGGATCGATAAAGATCTGTTTATTACAAAACGTTACTGTCCACCGATATTGTATTCGGCAACAATTTTTCGCCGCCTCGAATATCGAAAATCACTTCGTTTTTGCAATATATATCCCTATATCTAACCCTGTGTTCATTTTTCTACCGAGTAGTGGCGGTTACGCGTTTTGCATAGAAATTGGAGCTTTGACCTGTCTTAACAGCGTAACCCAAAAAACTGCCGCTCAAACTTGATTAAAATATACTTATACTTTAATCAAGTTTGAGCGGCAGTTCTTAAAAACATTTCTGATTATGCGTAAAGAAAGAACCAGAAACTTAAAATTAGTACTGATATATTTTACTGATTTACCATCCAAAATATCAAAGCCGAATGACGGGAAGAAATCAGAAGTTGGCTAATGGAAAATCAGTGATTTGATCCCTCGGCCTCACCTCGTTCTCTGGTCTGCGAGTCTGACGTCTGTGCATCGCCCTCGCCACCAGTTCCTAGAAGGCCTCCCACCTCCCTCGACGCCCCACTTTCCAATTCGCACGACGAGAGGGAATCTCCAATCAAAGCTTCTTCGTCATGAAGGCTTTCTTTGCGCTCGCAGCGCTCGCGCTGGCGCAGACGTCGCTCACCACCGCCGAAGACGCGGTTTCGTCCTCGTCGATCGCCAGTGTGAACTTGAGTGTGCTCAAGTCCGAGTTCCTGCTCTGGAAGGCCACGCCCGCCGGCCAGGACGCATTCAAGAACGGCTACCTCCCACCTAGCTCGACTTCCTCGTCCTCGGCTCGAAAGCTCGCGGATGCAGTCGACGCGCCCACGGATGATGAGCTCAAGCGGTTTCTGGACGCCAAGGCGACGATCGAGCGCCTGCGCGTCAAGCAGCCCAAGGCGCAGTTTTCGCTCGAGACGCCCTTCGCACTGCTCACCGCGGACGAGTTCGCCGAGCACGTCAAGAAGAACCACTACCAGGACTTTCGCAGCAGCATGGACGACGTCATCGCCGCCCAGGGCAACACGACGTTCCGCAACCTCGAGGCTGTGTCTGAGAGTCGTCGCGACCTTGAAGCCTCCGCGGCGGTCGTCGATATCGACTGGCAAGCCCGAGGCTGCGTGACCGCAGTCCAGGACAAGGGCAAGTGCGGCGTCTCGACCGTATTTGCCACGGTCGGTGCGCTCGAATCCGGCTACTGCGCGATCAAGGGCTCCCTCACGGCACTTTCCGTGCAGGATGCCGTGAGCTGCCGCACGGGTGCGGGCGTGTGCGAAGGCGCGTCTAACACGGAGGTCTACGACTGGCTCACGCGTCTCAACAACGGCGCACTCACGACCAGCGCCACGTACCCGTACGCATCGACCACGGGCGTCGCGCCTTCGTGTCGTCGCTACCAGGATGATTCATTCAAGCCGACGACCGTCCAGATGGGCGCCAAGCTGTACGGAGGCGGCACCTTCGGCAAGCACGAGGATCTCGAGGCCGTCGTGCGCAAGCAGCCTGTGGCCGTCGGTGTCCACGCGAGCAATCCGCTCTTCCAGTTCTACAAGAGTGGCGTGCTCCTCGGCGACCAGGAGGTCTGCATGGCTGGCTACGAGGACCTCTCGGTACTTATCGTGGGCTTTGGTACGCTTGACGGCGTGCCATACTGGAAGGTGAAGAGCCAGGACGGTGCGGCGTGGGGCGACAACGGCTACATCAACATTGAGCGCGGCTACCAGGGCCACGAGTACGGCGCGTGCGGCATCGAGAGCTACGGCCACTACCCGATCTTCGTCGACGACTCGAATGCTGCCGTGAACAAGCGCTGCGGTGGTGGCCGCTACGGCATTGAGCTCCGCGGCAACGTCATCTCAACTACTCCGGGCGTGCGCAAGGCCGAGCACTGCTGCGACGCGTGTCGCCAGGTGGGCTCGTGCGTCGGCTACACGTGGAACTGGCCGTCGCGCTCGTGCAAGCTCTTTTCGAGCATCGTCGGCGAGAACGGCGGCGCCGAGAACTCGTACTCGGCGAGTGTGATCTCCAAGGCCGAGGACCTCAACAAGTGCGGCGTGATCGCCAACAACGTCGACTACTCCGGCAACGACCTCTTGTCGGCCACGGCATCTAGCGCCGAGGACTGCTGCGACATGTGCAACCGCGTCCCGGCGTGCAACGCGTTCACGTGGTCCAAGTTCCTCAACGGCATGTGCTACCTCAAGACCAAGCAGCCGGACGTGCTTCCGAGTCCGGGTCAGCCACTCCCGGACGGCTCGCCCTACTTTCGCTCGAGCGGGAGCTACAAGTGCCAGCCGCTGCAGGCTAACGTGGACTTTGGCGGCGCCGACCTGCGCAGCGTTCTGTCGCCCCGGCGCGAGAACTGCTGTGCCATCTGCCGCGCGACCGACTACTGCGCCGCGTTCTCGTGGACCAGCTACAACGGAGGCACGTGCTGGCTCAAGAAGACCGGCTACTCGATCTCGTCTAACAGCGGCGCCTACTCTGCAACCGTCTAGGCAGATTTTTATCTGCTTAGAGTACCTGTCTACTTCCGTAAAAGTTGGGCGTGGTGTTTTTGCCTTCAGCGTACCAACTTACCTTAGTATATTTTCGAGATTATAATCATCTGCAGGTTAAAATTCCCTGTTCAGTACTACGTAGTACTACAGTAAGTAATATCAATGATGACCTCCAGTTAGTTGTTACTGGGATGTCATTTAGCTCTAGCTACACGCAAGAAGACGGTTGGACCAAGAGGCACTGGCGGAGGTGGCTCGAGTTGCCCCAAGACCGCCAAAAAGTCGTCTTCCTCGCGCGGGTCGTGGTCGTCCACGATCTCCGAAAGCAGCTCCAAGCGGCCAAAGCGACAAGCGCACGTGTCATGCAAGTCTACGAATTTCCATATCTAGACGGATCGTGAAGTGACTGAGAGAAAGTCGATTTAGTTTTATAAATGGTGAAGTCAGTTTAAACGTCACCGGATTTGTTCTGCTTTAATACGACGAGTTAGGCGATTCAACCAGTAGAGTCTTTATTGCTTCAACTAGTACACAGCAAATTGAATGGCTCATGTTGTCTGCCAACAATTGCATGACGACGAAAGCAACAACCGAGGTCGCGGCAACTGTGACAATCGATGTCTTCGTCGAGGCGGCGGTACTTGGCCCCAATCACTTTTTTAAACGATGTCCGCTAGCGTCCTCCCCAAACATCGTACAGTCCGGGAAAATTGAAAATATATTGATAATAACGGCGAGGCACTGGGCATCGATACAGGTGACGTTGAACGATTACTTCTCCCTGCTGCATGCAGGTAGAGGGCTCGCTCGCGGACTCGATGCCCAGCATCGCTTCTTCGTTGGCGGTCGTCTGAGCTTCGGTGCACGTGACTACGCCCGCAGCTTCGAAGGACGCGGTAGCGAATACGAGGATAGTGGTGGTGACGGTGAAGTACACTTCATGGTAGGTCGATGGGTAATTGGGTGAATCGGGAACTCGGTTGTGGGGCTAGAGGGATGACGGCTGGTAACCAAGTAATACCGAACAAACACGATGCGATGTCCTGCTCGAAAGTAGGTGCAGATCTTTTGGAGAGGTCTTTTTTCCTTGTCACTATTTTATCGAAATGGACTGAGCAATATTTAGTAGGTACAGGTCTTTTGTGTCGGTGCAGCAGATCGTGTAACATTTCAGCAATCTATTTTTTCTTGCTGCAACCTTCGATCGCCATTCAGCAACCTATTTTTTTTTACTTCAGTATGCAGGACAAGTGTGGGTACCATTTGACCCGTTGGTCGCAGTTGCTGCATCCATAATTTGACGTGCATCAGGGGGACACGCGGGGCATATATGAATGGCTGTTGTTGCGCTTCAATATCAATTATTTGGTGGTAGTGCAAGCTGTCAAGCGCTCCATTGACTATGTATTTTATTTCTGCCTTGCAAGTGCTCTTGCGGAGCATTTTAAAGCCTAGCATACATCGAGTTGTGAACAATGAGCTTTAGTGTATTAATAATATAATAGGGACCTAGGACGAGGGCAACAATGAAACTTAGTGAATGCTATAAAAGTATACGGTGGTAAGAACGCTATTCATGCGAAAGTGCCTTGACACTGGCAAAGAGAAAGTGACCATTGATCACAATCCTATGGTGATGATGACGAGCATCGAGGTCGCGGCAACGGCGACGACCGACGATTTCTTCGCCGAGGCGGCGGCACTGGTACCAGGGCACTTCGGAATTGTACCCCAAATCGACTTCTTGGCATCCTGGCCTGAAATCGTGCAATCTGTGAAAGTCATGATGGTCTTCTTGATGGCGTCTTGACACTTGGTGTCGGCACAGCTAGTCGCGCCCGAGTCGAACGTGGCGCACTCGCTCGAGGACAGAATGCCCAGCACCACGTCGCTGCTGGCAAAGACCTGATCGGCCGTGCACTCGGCAGCGCTCGAAGTCTCGAAGGACGCCGCGGCGAGGAGGAGGATCGTGGTGAGGGCGGTAGTGGTGGACAGAAACGTGAATTTTATGGTAGATTGGTGGGTGGTTGAATGATTGAGTGGCTTGGAACTCGATTGTGCGGCTAGAGGCGGATTCGAGAATGACGAGTGGCAACCACGAACAAACGCATCAGCTTGAGCTTATCACTGCTGGTGTATTAAGGGTGTCTGGATTTTTGAAATATGCCCTTGGGTACATTTCGATGTACCCACTTGGTAAGCCCCCATCTGCCTTGAAGTACAGTGCATGCTGATGTTTAAGGAGGTGGTCATATTACCTGTTCACTCCAGTTTTAGCTGAAAAGCTGTGGTTTGCCGCTGAGCGGTCGGTTAGCAGGTCAGCTGATGGTGTCGGCCGCAGGACACGCACGAGATGTTGCTGGGTCACTGCGTTGGGCTCCACTTCATTTCCCATCATCGTGGCGGAGCTTGGGTACAAGTGGGATACCTACTGGACTGTTGTAAACATGTCCAGGCCAAGCAAGGCGAAGGCAGTCCTGTACCGGCATTGATCATGCAAAGCGTCAAATGCGTCAAGCGGAGTGAATTATTTGCATTCCATGTTACTACGAGTACTGTTTGGTGATACGAGTACTCACGTGGATCAATTCAATATTGAGATGTAATGAGTAGTGAACAGTATAACGTAGTGGGCCTCAAGGTAGATATATGTTGATGTGAGTCCTCTATCGGACTCGATGGCAAGAAACAGCAGGGTTTGATGCGCGGAAGGGGAGAGTATGTACACTTTAACGCAACACATTCCTTGTTTCCGACGTGCAATCGCACGACGACAGCGGCGAGGGCGGCCGAGATCTTCATCGAACTGGCGGTACTGGGCTCTGGGCGCGAAGTGCTGATGCCGTTGTTGGCGCTGGTGGCACCGCTCATGCAGCTCGCAATGGCTTTCTCCAAATCCTGCTGTACGTTTGTCCTTGCGAGCGTGCAGTCGCTGCAACTATCCACGGCTTGCTGGACGACGAAGCCATGAGATTTACCTAGGCGCAGTCCTTGAGGACTGGATGAACAAACTCGCCTAGCCGTTTGCCACGAGCTGCTCGACCGTGCACTCGTCAGCGCTTGAGGTCTCGAAGAGGAGGATTGCAGTGACGGCGATGGTGGACAGCGCGGTTGAAATGAACTTCTTTCTTTGGAAACGGCTCGATTGACGAATTAGCCTTCTATTCTCAATTGCCATTTGACACTACTATCTAGCTTATTGTACAATGTGTCACAGTGCTGGGGTGGCAAGTCAGTGCGTGTATCCGAAGATACTGCGGATGATCTCGAGGGGGACGAGTTTGGTGACGCTGTGTGTTGCAAGGAGGCGAGGGAAACGGTCGAAGACGACCCCGGGGTGGGGGATGCTACTGCTGAAAGTTCGGATGCAACAGGTGATCTACCAATGTCCCGAGGTGTCCTTGCCGCCTTAGCGTCAGGGCGAACTTGGCGACCTGGTGGAGGCTGGCTGTCGAGTTTGTAAGTCCTTGGTTAAGTAGATATTTACTCCCGTGTCCTACAGGTGACAAGGCAGGCGACAGCGGAAGGAGGACCAGGAAGACGGATGACGGGTTCCAGAAACCGCGGAAGGGTTCGAAGCGGCGCAGCACGGAAGAGTCTGGCCCCCCGAAGCCGTGGCACTCGGGAAACTACTT
>JAASFV010000429.1:0-22632 GCA_023334015.1 Globisporangium paddicum
CGACAACACGGTGCTCTCGTACGGCGACGTGATGAAGATCGACTTTGGCACGCAGGTGGACGGCCGCATCATCGACTCGGCCTTCACGGTGGCCTTCGACCCGCAGTTCGACCCGCTGCTAGAGGCCGCCAAGATGGCCACTTACGAGGGCATTAAGCACGCTGGCATCGATGCGCGCCTGGGCGAGATCGGCGCCGCGATCCAAGAGGTTATGGAGTCCTACGAGGTCACGATCGAGGGCAAGACGTACCCGGTCAAGAGCATCCGCAACTTATGCGGCCACTCAATTAACCCGTACCAGATCCATGGTGGCAAGAGCGTGTCGAGCATTGCCACTGATGACAACACCAAGATGGAAGAGGGCGAGATCTTCGCGATCGAGACCTTCGGATCCACTGGTCGCGGCCAGGCCGACGAGTATGGCGAATGCTCGCACTACGCCAAGGCCTTCGATGTGCCACACGTGCCACTGCGCCTGCCGCGCGCCAAGAAGCTGCTCACGCACATCACGCGCACGTTCGGTACGCTGCCGTTTTGCCGTCGCTGGCTCGAGCGCGAGGACGGCGGCTCAACATTCATCAACCCCAAGGGTGCCAAGCAGGAGAAGTACATCGTGGCGCTCAAGAACCTCGTGGACTCGGGCATCGTAATGGCGCTGCCGCCGCTCGCGGACATCAAGGGCAGCTACACGGCCCAATTCGAGCACACGTTCATTCTGCGACCGACATGCAAAGAGGTGCTTTCCAAGGGCGACGATTACTAGGCCGGAGCTCAAGAGCCTGAGCGATAATCAGTCAGCTCGCTTAATTTGCATAGCCTCCATTCATTCTCGAAAGACCGGAATGTCTTCTTTTTCTAATCGTGTTTCCAATTGCCGCTTCTCGCGCACTGCGCGTACTTGTACTTGTTGTTCTCGCTCTCGAGCTCCTGCACGTGTCCTCCAGTTCTGATGATCTCGCCATTCACAGCAGCGTCCATGTCTGTCTCCTGACTTGCGTGCTCCAACTGGAACTGAAGCTCCTGAAGCTGCGTCTCCTTCCTCGCAATCGCCTGCTTGAGTTCTGTGGCTCCACTCTTAGCAAGCGCCAGCTTTTCTTCTCTGCGTCAGCCCTTCAAGCAGCAAAGCACATCCAACATTTAGCCGATTTTTAACCTGGAAATAAAGGCTCGTTAAGATTGTGCGAACCTATGCAATACCGATATATCGGTACAACAGAGTACTCTTGTTGCGTACTTATTAAGCATCACGATTTCGTTTGACGTAATTTTATGCAAATACCGGTTCCATCTTCGGTATACCTCTTTTTAAAACTTGTTGACAATGACAAAAATTGCATGTCTAACTTGATATTTAAAAAATGCATGTCCAACATTTATTCGGTACAGTATTTATCTTAATTCAGTACGTGTATTTTTTATTTTTGATTGTCATATTTTATCCAAGTCAAATCATACCGGTATTGTTTTTGTGCTTTATTTGTACAAAACTGAGCTGTATGTACAAATGTTTATGGTTTAATCACATCGGTATGAAAGGTGTTCTTCTAAAACCGACTCGGCTGTGGCCCTTCCCTCCCAAAGATGCTATATATCGGTTTGCAGAGGGGTGCTGTTTTTGCGGCGCAGCGCCACTCATTCGACGAGGCTCACGCTAAAAGGTACGCTCACGAGGCTCTCTGCGTGTGCACGCTGCGTGTATGGCCCCTTCTGTCTCCCTGTTTTGCGTATGCGCTTGTGTGTGTATGTCAAGCGTGCGCTTGCAGTAGCATGACGACTGGCCGTGCTGTTTCTGTAGCTCTCCCGTGTCCTCACCCTCTGTCCCTCTTGTGCACTCGTCACCGCAGAGAGGATCTCCGCCATGCTGCAGCGATTCGCCGTGCGCTCCGCGGCCGCGTCGCGCGTGTTCAGCAACTCGGTCACGAAGATCCAGGCCTGTCAGTTCACCCCCGGCGGCGACATGGACGACGGCGACGACGAGGACCCGGAAGACCCGATTATCTCCAAGGACCGTCGCGACACGATGCCGCGCCGCCAGACGATGCCTGAGGCCGCCAAGAAGAGCCGCTTCATGGTCGTGGCGCCCGAGAACCGCGGCAAGGTGCGCCGCCGTATCCTCGAGGAGTTCAAGAAGGAGGAGATCTCGCTCGACGAGATCAACACAAAGGGCATGTACCAGATCCCAGACACGGGCATCTTGCGCGACATCCGCGAGATGAACAAGGAGGAGCAGGACATGCAGTTCGACAACGAGGAGGACATTGAGCCGCTCAACCTCGGCCGCATGGGCCTGCTGCGCCAGATTGTGCACGTCGACAAGGTGCAGAAGGTGACGACCCAGGGCAACATCCTGCGCTTCCGTGCTATGGTCGTCGTGGGCAACCGCCAGGGCTGCGCCGGCTACGCCGTGGGCAAGGGCTCGTCGCCCCCGGAGGCGATCCTGCGTGGCACCAAGCTTGCGATGAAGAACTTCACGTTCATCGACCGCTTCGACAACCGCACGCTCTTCCACGAGGTGCGTGGCAAGTGGAACAGCTCGACGCTCTTCCTGCGCCCGGCGCCGCAGGGTAAGGGGCTCACGGTGAGCGACACGGTGGCCTGCGTGCTCGACTGCTTTGGCATCACGGACGTCGTGTCCAAGACCCACGGCCAGCGCAACCCGTACACGGTCATCAAGGCGACCTTCGACGCGCTCTCCAAGCACGAGACGGCCGAGGAGGTCGCGCTCAAGACCGGCCACTCGCTCGTCGAGATCAGCAACCTCGCGCGAAGCCGCAACTTGTAGAGACAGCCAGCCGCATGCGCTTGTCTTCCGCCGTCGTTCACGAGAGAGTGAGAGCTGAACGACAGCCTCCTAGTTGCAGTCCAATAGATTAAACAACAAATCCCAGAAACAACAGAACCCAAACACAAACCCGCGTGCTGCTGCTCGCCGCCACTGTCTTCATCGTCCTTTGTACACCCTCTTGTCTTCTTCACCTGCTGCTGTCTTCATCTATAATAGTATTCTTTCATCGATCCCTCTCTCTGCTTGTTTGCTGTGTGAGCGCTGGAAGTTTCTCTAGGACCCGGCCGAGGCCTTTGCGTAGTACCGGTCGCTCGACTTGACTGCATCAATGAGCCAGTGGACAGCGGTCTCAATGCCTTCAGTCGTGAGTGCGCAAATCGGGTGCGCCGCCACGGCACCCTTGTGCGACTCGACACCCAGCAGCTGCGAGATCGCGTTTGCACTGCGCGCGTTCTGTCATTATGGCATTTGTAATAGTGCATCGTGAGCAGCAACACTACCAAAAGCCAGATAGAGAGACGAATACAAACACACCTCGAGGTCCATTTTGTTGGCAAGCACGAGCAGCGGGATGCCCTGCAGCTCGGAATGGGAAAGCATTGTTTCTATACAACAGCGCACGATAGACACACCCAGTTAGCTTCGTACGCAAATCAGTATGGGCATGACGATAGATAGCATTTGCGTAAACGTACGCAGCGTGTCTTTGGCTTCCTGGAAACGAGCCTCGTTTGCCGAGTCGATCACGAACACGATGCCGTGGCTCTCGCTGTAATACTTGTTCCAGATCACGCGCAGCCGCTCCTGTTTGATTTCCACACCCACACGCGTGTTAGAAGTCTACAGCTATACTATTCCCACGCAATACGCAACTCGCGACTCGCACCTGTCCACCCAAGTCCCAGAAGATCACCCTTGACCGCTTCAAGTCCACGCGCGCAACTACGAAGAGCTCAATTAGACCACGACACGATACTCGGAGCCCCCTCAATGCTGTTCCAACGTACTGTTGAGGCCGACGGTGGGCGGGATCTTGTCAAGTGGGATGCCGGCCTTCTTGCCAAACATGCCCTTGAGCTGCTCAAGCAGCGTCTGCAGCCACACAGAAAGCATAACACCACACAAGCATCACGTGAGTCTACATTTGCCAGCGTGTCGTCATTCACAGACAAAGCTGTGAACTGTGTGCGAGCGCGTCACGACACGTACCTACCGTTTTGCCAGCGTCGTCGAGCCCAACGATGAGCAGATGCAGCTCCGCCTTGGAGAATAGGTACTGCCAGAGCCCCATGAAGAGCGAGAACATGGCTGCGGGTGTCGTCGGCCTCGTGCTTGTCGTCCTTGGTTCTATTTGAGCGTGTTGCCACATCAGCCTGTGTTGCAGTCACATTCGCGCAACATATATCTTAGCATATTCGTACTTTATGCGTTAAGTACGATATTGTAGCAACCTTCGGAAAACATTTTCGGCCCATTCTCCCGTCATCACAAAGAGCAATTTACACCCAAAGACACCAAGAGAGAGAGCAGCCATGCAGATCCAGATCAAGGTACGCGCGTGACGCTGTGTGTGGCTACGATGAGGGGTTGGTAGAGTGGAAAATGCTGCTGCATGTAGGCGTCATGCTAACGTTTGCGTCTCTCTTGATATAATTTGGTGTGCGTGTGGTGGTGTTACGACAGACGCTGACCGGACGAAAGGTATGAACAAAGAATCGTGTTTGAGCTACGAGCCACGAGGAAGGCGTGGATGAAAGGCGGGATTTCGTCAACGTGGATCACGAGCTAACTGCTGTATGTTTTCGTCTATCGCTTGTGCTGATGGTGTTGTCATCGTGTGTTTCTTTTCCTTTCCGTCTTGCAGCAAACATTCAACTTTGAACCGGAGAACACGGTGGGTTGAATTGTTTTCTGTGGGTGTGTTTTGAGTATGAATGGCTGGTCTAACTGGTACGAGTGTCGCTTGTCCGATGGTCTATTATATATTGAACAGATCCTGCACGTGAAGCAAGCGCTTCAGGAGAAGGAAGGCATCCAGGTTGATCAGATCAGGTACACTTCACGAGTCCGGAATGCATCCTTTCCTCTACTGTAGTAACTTAACGTCTGTCATTTGCCACGTTTCAGATTGATCTACAGTGGAAAGCAACTGTAAGTCCTCGCTCTTCTCTTCCCCGTGCGCTAGCGTGTTCACGCTTGGTTCTCACAATAATTATGCGGCAAATGTGTGCATGTTGCATGGTGTAGTTATGACGACAAGACCCTCCTGGACTACAACGTTGCGGCCGGCGGCACCATTCACATGGTGCTCCAGTTGCGCGGCGGCTGCTAATCGCATACTCCACTTCATGGACCCGTAGAAGTACATGGAAGAAGAAGAAGAGAGCAACAAGGACCAACGAACATGCTGAGTTCCCCATAACACAGCATGAAGAATGGATCCAAGACGCTATTTGTTTTAACCCCTTGACCCCCATGAGCTCTCTCTCTTATCTGTAGCTCCTCACTACAAGGCTCATACATCTCCTCGTTTACTGTGTCGCGCTGGTGCTCGCGTCGAGCTGCTGCTTGATGAGCGGCGCCAGCTGCTTCTTCTCGGCAAGCGTTTTGAGCAGCTGCACGATGAGCGGGATGTAGTTGTGCTTGCGGCGCGCATTCTCGAGCGCCCAGTTCTTGCGCTTCTGCTGCTCGTCAGTGACTGCGGCCTGCAGCTGCGCGATCTCCTGCGCGGTCTCGGCCGAGGGCTCGGCCGCCAAGCTCATGAGCTGCGCGATCTTCTCCTGGAAGATCTCTATTCGGTTGCGGATGAGCGCAAGCAGATTGAAGCGGATCTCGGACGCCGCGTACTTCTCGATGCGCTTCTGGATCACGGGACAGGCCACTTGGAGCCACGCGTCCTGCTGCTCGGAGGGACCGGGGACGTCGCCCAGACAGATGGGGCCCTCGCGGAGCCCGTCGAGCTCGTAGACCTTGCCGTTCACCGGCACGTACGCGATGAAGTGGTAGACGTCATCGTCGCCCGTGGCCTTGCGCTCCTCCATCACGAACGGCTCGGGGCGCGAGAACGAGTTGTGCGTGATGCGGATCGTTTCGCTGTTGGAGATCGCAAGGCCCTTGAGATCCGACGGGAAGTCGCTCGTGAACGCCTTGAACTCGGACAGCGTCTCGCCGAGTTCGATGTCCTTGGCGTTCATGAGGATCGAGAGGATCGCCTGCGTCGCGCACGCGTTGCTGATCACCTGCTTGGCGAAGAAGAGTCCCTCGTTCTGCTCGGCCTCGGTCGCGTACACGACATTCTCGTGGTCCTGGCCGTGCGACGTCTCGTACTTGAAGAGAAACACGAGTCCATGCACGGGCGAGAGCTCGGCGAACTGCTCTGGGTCGAGCGAGTAGAGCTCCTCCACCTGCACGCCCTGGACGCCAATATCCTCGATCAGCGACGTGAACACGCCTGTGCGGATTATAATTCAGATAGCGAGCGAGTGAGGTCACGAGCGCAAGTCACGTAGGCACACGCATACAGAACGAGATTTTGCGGATGCGATGACATGTATGCTGTGTGCCATGCACGCAGGCTCAGGGCGCCATGCACGCACCTGGATCCGACTCGATCGTGCACCACGACATATCTTTCTTTATGCGTAGCGAAAAAAGACATTCATCCGAGCATATATGTATACCGACAATATGCATGATCGGATCATTAGCTGTACTGATGCATGTTAGTTGTTTGTCTCTTTTTTGAGTTTTTTTTAATCAAGATAGACAGTATACCAGATAATCTTTGTCGATTTCGATATAACATATTCACGTGACTGATCGCGATCTCGACGCCAAAGAGCTCGGCCGAGCCGCTCTTGAGCTTGAACTTGAGCTCACTCTGCGCGCCGATCTCCACGCGGTACTCGCATTCGCGCGCGAGCACCACCTACTGCGCCATCGTGGTTTGTTCTTGCGTTTGGTGCGTTTGTGCGCTTTGTGGAGGTTCGTAACAGTGCTATGAGTCTTGGTTAGTAATAACTTGTCGTTTTTTTTGCTTTTTTCAAAAGAAGGTGCAAAATGAGAAGCTGCCCATTCGTTTTTTTGTGATTGTTTGTGATTCTCCTACTTTACTCGCACATCCTGACATTGGGCTCATTCAATTGGAGTGAGAGTGCCGTCTTAAGAAACAAAGAGCACGTGGTCGTCGTCAGAGGGTGCCTGTCAGGTGAGATTGTGCTGACAGTTTTGTTGGCAAAAAATGACTACTGTCTAAGACAATATTCCATGTGAACAGATTCTTTTACTGCCGATTTCGCAGCGTTTTGGTCCCAGAATTCCCTGCGAGAGTGTCAGCGTATGCAGCTGAGAATTGGGCCGCACTAGGCTGGGCTGCATCCTTGGACGGCCTCACTCTGGGTCTCAAGGCTGTATTTGATTGACACTTTGACACATTCAGACTTGTTGCTAGTATTATACTAATATTCGATTACATTTGTTTCTATCACGCAAAAAAACTTTTGGTTACTGAAAGCAGTTGCTGGTAAACCAGCCAACCTACCTTGAAAAAAAATCTCTCCTGGAAGGGAGGTGATCTAGGCCTCCTGCGAGGACAGAACCGAATACACGACTGCGAGCACGGCGAGGAGGATCGCGAGTCACGCGTTCTGACCTAGGCCGTTGCCATTCGCGGGCGTCTGCTTGGCAGATTTCTTCTTTGTGCGCGCAATCGCGGCTGTGGAACTTGGTTTTCATACATACAACACTCGTCATAAACCACAAAGTCACGTCTGTTCAATGTTTTATTGAAGCTGCTCGTCGACTGCTCGGAGCTGCCCACGCAGCTCGATCAGATGTTGCTTGACGCGCTCAGTCTCGTGCGCATTGCGCGAGCCGAACGTGAGCACGAGTTGTGCGCTCTCGGCCTGGATGTCGAGACAGAGCTGCCGCCTGCGTTCGCTCAGAGCCGCACGATCCAGCTCGCGATTTGGTACCTTGTCCTGCTTCTGTAGCTGACGAGGTGGGGCAATGCTGGCGTTGGCAAGAATGATGGGATCCTGTCTAGCTGGGTTCACCGTTGGCTTGAGTATGGCACGCTTGCTGTCCTCAGCATCCGACTCGTCGCTGGCAAAGAGGGCTCTTGCAGCGCTGATGGCAGCAGTGATCCCTGATGACGGCAGCGATGACTTCTTTTGCCACTGAGGCGTTGCAGCCTTGAGATTGCCAAGCTCACGGCGAAATGCGTTGAACGCCTTGATGAGCGACTTGTCGTTCAGCTCCGCGCTCGTGACGCTCGAACCGTCCATGAAGCTCAGGATGCTCTCTCGATCGTCACCATCATGCTCGTCATCCGACTGATTGTCGAAATTGAACTTGCGCGCGATGACAGGTGTCGAATACTCATTACCGCCACAGTCGCCAAAGCGCACCTGCTTGGTCGTCGAGCTGGTGTTGGACGTCTTGTCGCTGTTCTCGGTGCTGGGCGTTCGCGCTTCATGGGAGTCTGGAGACGCTGACGATGATGCGTCGCCAGCTTCATGCGCTTCGCTATCGCCATGTTCTTCTTCGACGACCGACAGGTTGACATTGTTGGCTTCGTGTCCGCCAGCTGTGGATGGAGCTGGCGCGGTGGCAGAAGACACCTCTCTGTTGGTTGAGGTTGCTGCATGGATCTCCGAGTCGTGGTCCGAAGTGTAGCGCCGGAGCCGCACGGCATAGTCACCCAGCGACGCCCCGGAGCTGAACGAGTTGTATTCGCTGCTCACAACGTCATCTTCATAATAGCTCTCGTTGTCGGACTGACCTGCACGATTGTGGTGGTAGTGGTCGTGGTTGGCTGTTGCTGTTGAGTTTGTACAGCGAATTGGCATTCTCGTGAGCCCCCTGCGACTTCGCTGTCCTGCATTGCGCTGGAGCAACTGATCGCGGATCTGGACGGATTTCTCCAACTTGAGCATCGTCTCTGCGAACTTGAGCTGGATCGAGAATACCTCGTTGAGCGCGTCGTGGTGGGACTCTGGGCGGCCGAACAGCTCATGCTTAAATAATTGTTGCTGGCTTGGAGGTTGGTGGTGGTTGCTGGTTGACGTCGAGGTCGTCACGGTGTGCTGCTGCTGTTGCTGGCTGTGCTGTGGTACTACTGCTGTAGTTCTATGGGTCGGTTGGGTACTGGTAGTCTGGAGGGTGACGACGCCCTCAATCGCGTAGTGATTCTCAGTGTCAGCAACGACGTTCGCAGCGAGGCGTCCAGCGTTGCGGACAGGGGGCGGCGTCGGAGGCAGCGGGCTCATTTGTGTCCCCGAGTCTCTGTATAGAACACGGTGCTCTCGTTGGTTGTCGCTTGTGCCACCAATGTTGCTGCTAATCGATTGATCCGACTCCATGCCTTCTCCGGTGAACGGGTCCTGCTGGCTCTCCTGCTCAATCTCGCGAATGATCTCGGCACGCTGGCGCTGTAGCGCCGCAATCGCGTTCTGCCACGGGATGCGCGCATCAGTCAGTCGCTGGCGTTCCTGTTCACGTCGCATCTCGTTCGCCAACTCGATCTCCAATTCTCGCCGTCTCTGCGACGCAGTGCGTAGCTCGTGCATCAGATGTCTTGCATCCCACGTCGTCGCCCCCGCCACTGTATGTTGTTGCTGATGTCGCTCACCAGCAGAGTCTGGTACCTCGGGAGTATTCGTAGCAGTCGTGATCGTCCGCGTGCTCGCCACTGACCAGGAAGTTGCAGATGCCGGCCGTGCGTGTGAGTTGGTCTGCTGGGACGGTGGAGCGCGGCGTACACCAGGTGTCACGAAGAACGGCAGTGCGCCAGCAGACGTGGTGGGAGCTGGTGCGGCTGATGACGCAGAGCTGGAGCCGTCGCCCAGACGCGCGAGCGTGTGCTGCAGCTCCGCCTTGAGCGCTTGGAGCTCCTGCGCGTACACGCCCAGCATCTCCCTCCTTTCCTTCTCTATCAGCTCTTCGGTTGTGTATTTGGAATTCAAACTGAGCCAATCACGGTCCACCGCGCGAAAAGGATGGGACTGATCCTGAGTCAATGCATATGCAATTATACAGGCTGTTGCCATAGAACAGTGGAGGACCCTAAAAGAAATACAAAATTCAAGTATTCATTTAGAGAGACTATACTGTACTTTAAATGACATGCATGGATCTTGGATGGCACGCATCTGGCCATCAAAGCTACCAGAGCGAAGCTCACCATTGCCATGCAAGCCGTGCGTAACGCACTGCATCACACCAACACACAGACGCAGCAGAAGAGTAACGTAAGCAGACTCAGCAAGATGCTGACGATTCAGATGCACACTACAACAATTCCAATCAGCAACACATGAATACAGCAATGATAAAATAAACATGTAGATCAGTGTGCAGTGTTCGGCGTCTATCATTATTGTGTGTCTGTACATGCAAAGCGGATCTCTTTCCCCTCCACACCCTTTCTTTCCATCTCGCTGCCTGTGCCTCCTACTGGAACCTACTCGTCACACCTTCGTCTTCTTCTTGTGTGTCTCTCGCTTCTCTCTCACACAGAAGCTTACTAGAGACGCGGGTAGAACGGCTTGACGCCAAACTGCACGACCGTCATAAGGCCAGCGCCGAGCGCGCCTGCGAGGACCATGGCCTTGGGTCCAGCTGTAACAAGATAATACGCACACAACGGAGTATTCACGTGAGCATCAACTTGTCAGACATGCAGTGTCCAGCAGCTCAAGCAAGACGTACCAGTGGATTTGTAAAAGACGCCCGTGGCAGCCGAGGCCAGGATCGGAGTCACCTGGTCGAACTTGAGAATGTTTTCAATCTCCGCAGTGTCGCCCGCGTACTCGAACGCCTTGTAGATCATCGCTGCATGGAGGGGAAAACAATAGACAAGAGCACACAAATGTCAGTAATCGCATAACAACACACACATACACACATACAATACACACCTAGACAGCCGAGTGCGTTGCCCGCCTTGGAGCCCCGCACGGCAGCGCCGTTCATGAGCGAGTTCATTCGGATCTTGAACTTGGTGCTGGGCGACTTGCTGAAGCCGCTCACGGCGCCAAACATCCCGCCGCCGAGGATACCCGTGAAGTACGCTGTGCCGCACGAGCCACTCATCTGCTCCATGAACGGCCGGCCGGTCTTGTCATAGTCTAGGTAGTCGGCGTTGTCGTCATCGTAGCCGGCGACGCCGAACACGGGTGCGATGGAGCCCAGGTCGATCGCGCCCGACGGGATCGTCGGTAGCACCGGGTAGTTGAGTCCGCCCGAGTTGGCCGAGTCGAAGCCCGTGCTGGCGCTCGACGCCGAGAGCTCCTGCCACTGGTCATCCGAGTCCCACGAGCGACCCGACATGCTATCCGCTGCTGTTTATGTACTGGTGCTGCTAAGCTGATCCTGTAGAGCCGCGCACCGAGACGTCGACGCACTGCTCACTCGCTCGCGTGGGGAAGTTTTTGCTGTAGCTGCTGGTGAATTTCCAACCAAGAGAACACACATTGCGTTTGCATGATGGCCCAAACGTCCGGTCCCATTTTCTTTTTTTGAACCGGACCGGTCCACGGTTACGATCTCGAACATTCCTGATAATACTGATATGTTCTGATAATATTCTGATAAGGCACGCCCTGTCGCACGAACAATTTGCTTCGAGAGTACCATGAATTTCCAAATAGAGAGCTCTGCTGCGGGAAAAGAAAGGAAACAAAGCCGAAAACGCACATTAAAAATGGCGGACATGTGTGTGTGTGTGTCGTGTTGAGCGCTCTTCGTATCTATTCCTCTCATGGTGCCAGCCAGCTGACATGCAACGCGAGCGGCAGCCACCAACGTCACTCTCCCATTCGCGCACAACGCCAGCAGCTGATGCCTGAAAGCGTTCACCATCGTAGACATGAGAGCCATCGCAGTCACGTCTCCACTCGCTGTCACTGTCGCATTGCTCGTGATGAGCTCGGTTGTGTGGGCGCTTACTTCTTGACCACGTACGAGTTGCTACACAGGTTGCAACATGACACAGAAAGAGACATATCAGTACCGTATCTAGCAGTCTCAAGCAGGGCGCCCACGTAGCGGGGGCTGTATTGGCTTTTAGACATACGACACAAGAGTGGCAACTTACTTTCCGCTGCTGTCGTGCATCAGGTTGAGCAGGAGCGAGTCCGAGTTCAGGTAGACCTTGTTCGCCGATCGCGAGATCACGGTCGCGATCTCCTTCGCCGAGTCGATGCGACGCAGCTGCACGAACGCCGGGTTGTTCTTGATCGCCTCGCCGACGAGCTCGGCCGACTTGGACACACCCTGCGCGCGAATGATCGTGCTCTTCTTCTCCTGGAGTGCGCGCTCCACGACGAAACGGGCACGTTCCGCGTCCTGCTGGGCTGTGAGGTGATTTCAGAATGACAAGGGTGCGTGGTTAGTCATGCGGCTGGGCATAGCTAACTGTGATGGAGGAGGGCTGGCTCAGTTAAAGGACGTACCAACTTGCTTGGCTTCAATGGCGGCCGTGTACTCCTGGCCGAAGGTCAAGTGGATGATGGACACATCTTCCAGCATGATCGCGAAGCGGTCAGCACGTTGTTTCTAAAACAAACAGATAGAGATCCATACCCGTCAGCTCATCTTCAACACCAAGAATGACCATATTGCTTCAAGCATCCAACTGCATTGGCATAGCAACAGACACAGGACATACCAAGCGCTGAGCGATGAGACGACTGACGTGCTCACGCTGGTAGATGAGCTCAGCGGCAGTGAACTGCGCCACGACCTGCTTGGCGACTTCGTTCACGATCGAAGGCAGCACCTTCTCGTCGTAGTCTGCATTCACAAGCCACTATGAGTCCACCGTTCTGCATCAACTCCGCGCATACATTGAATACACGACAAACGCACCGAGGCCCAGGTGGGTGTAGATCCACTGCAGACGGCCGCGGTCCGGCTTGGAGAGCACACGGATCGAGATGTTGATCATCTGGAGATCCTTCGTGCCCGTGAGCGACGCGTACGTGCGTGGGCGCGTGCGCACGTCAAAGATGATTGGGCGCTGCAGCCATGGGACCACAAAGTGCGTGCCTTGCTCCATCACGGTCTGGCCAACGCCGTCGAGGCGGCTGTAGACCACGGCACGGTGGCCCGCAGGCACGTTGTAGATCGAGTGGTACGCGCCGTAGCTTGCGGCCGCCACGAAGGCCGCGACCTGCGCGAACGCGAGCGCCGGGCGGCCCGCGCCCTGCGGCATCTTGATGTTTTTCATGTTCTCCATCGCCTGCTTGCCCTTGTCCATCGTGACGGAGCTGCTCGTGAACGTCGGCCGGTTGCTTGCTTGAGATGCGAGCCGTCGAGAATGCGAGTTCGCTCGCTTTAGGCCAGCCACACAAGATTGCGACAGGAGGGCCGGTCCGGTTCAGGAGGTTGTTGGTGGGACCGGTTTAGGAAAACATGCTCTTTTTGTAATATGTGGAGTTTAGATGACTAGTATTGAAGGAGAAAGAGTGGA
The DNA here is from genome assembly GCA_023334015.1 of Globisporangium paddicum. Lineage (NCBI taxonomy): Eukaryota > Oomycota > Peronosporomycetes > Pythiales > Pythiaceae > Globisporangium > Globisporangium paddicum. The sequence continues at coordinate 13,260 of JAASFV010000429.1, forward strand.
ATTTTGACTTTGGAACATGAATTTTAGGTTGTAAAGTGGAATTTTGCAGCATGTGGACACTTCTAGAAGTGTCTTCGCATTGACAGGCATGTCCAGGCGCTGGCACCATGCACTCTTGACTCACGAATGCATGTTCATAGTTGTTGCTGGTTGTGCTATATATCGTGGCCTGTTTGAAGAATTCTTCCACCGCCGTCTAAATACTCTTAGCAATTGGGTATTAGTTGATTGGGATCTGCTTGACTAAAGCGTTGTCATCACGACCAACCCCACATGTGGCAACACCATCACAGCTCGACTGCCCATGAAGCAATTGCAGCAAACAGCTCGACTCTTGAGCGAGCCCCGCAGCTCTCGCGTCGATGTGCTGAGTGAGTTGGGTAAGCCAATTTTGATGGGCATCAACACAAAAGACACAAAAAGTACTGTACCCTCCCTAATTAGAGTTCCTTCTCCCAAAAATAGAGGGGAGCGATGTGATTCGTCAAAACTCGTCCCATTTTTGATTGGCTATATTTGTGAACGTGGTTGGCTGGTGGAGAGCGCCGAAGCCGCTGGCGCTGTCGCGCTGGCCGGCAGCGGCCCCCGAGCTTCTCACTCCCATCGCATTCGCATAGCAGCCAGGAACACCCGCCAAAATGCCGAAAGTTTCGCGTCACCGCAACTACCGTAAGACCTACCGCACGCCTGCGCGCGCGTTCGAGAAGGAGCGTCTCGACCAGGAGCTCAAGCTCCTCGGCGAGTACGGCCTCCGCTGCAAGCGCGAGATTTGGCGCGTGCAGTTCGCGCTCTCCAAGCTGCGCAAGGCGGCCCGTGAGCTCCTGACGCTCGACGCCAAGGACCCCAAGCGCCTGTTTGAGGGTGCCGCGCTCCTGCGTCGCCTCAAGCGTTACGGCCTCCTGTCCGAGGACGAGGGCGAGCTCGACTTCGTGCTCCGCCTTAACGTGCAGAAGCTCCTCGAGCGCCGTCTCCAGACCAAGGTGTTCAAGCAGGGTCTCGCCAAGTCGGTGCACCACGCTCGCGTGCTCATCAAGCAGCGCCACATCCGTGTCGGCAAGCAGCTCGTCGACGTCCCGTCGTTCATGGTCCGTCTCGACTCGGAAAAGCACATTGACTTCACCGTCACCTCGCCATACGGACAGGGCCGCCCAGTAAGTACCCGATGCTCTATCTATATTGCTGTATTTACACCCGGAACACAAACCAGGCAGCCACAGCCACGCAGGTCCAGACGCTCTCTCTCTCGATCCCATTTCCAGTTCGTCTTCGTGACATCAACTTACAGCGGAGAAATGGAGTCATACAGGATACGGATCGAGCGAGAGGAGTGTCGCGGGAGAATCAACCCAGCCAGCCAGCGTGACATAAGACAGATCACTGACGCATGTGCTTGTATTATTATTTATTATTACAGGGCCGCGTCGCTCGCCGCCGCGCCGCTCAGCGTGCCGCCGCCGCCAACGGCGGTGCCGAGGACGACGAATAAACGCGTCGCTTTCGTGCTTCTTGCCAATCCAGTAGTTGCTGCTGATGCCCGGCGATCCCGACCAGTTGTGTAGCCGCCACTCGAGGGGTTGACGACACGCAGGATGACTGCTCTTTTTTCTTCCTGCGGGCGCTCTCGTCCGTGCGAACAGGAGCGTGTCGGCGATAACTATAATATCATGCGAAATTTGGGGAAAACAAACGACGCGGCTCTCGCCCTGTACCATTACCAACCAATTGAGCTTCTGCTTATCCATCCAAATGAGGAGCTCCTCATACAAAACGCACATAATCCAGCTAGGCGACCATGTTGAGCAGTGTGTCCTTGGCGCGCTGAAGTTGATCCTCGGTGATGCCGCGCGCTGGCGGTCCAAGCGCGAGCGCCTCGATCTGGTGGCTAAGCCCTGTGCGCGCGAAGGCGCGCGTGCTGTGGTCGCACACAAAGCAGCCGAGCGACTTGCGCAGCGCACTGAGGTCCCCGCTCTCGACCACGTCCGCGCGCTTCCACATGCGCATCTTGTCCTCGAGACAGGGCAGGTGGTAGCAGTGGCCGCACTCAAAGACGCACACGTGAAAGGACTCCTTGCCGGAGGTGGGGGCTCGCAGGACCTCGTTGCAGATGAGGCACGCGGTCTTGACGGCCACGCGCCGCGCGCGCTTGTGGGTCTTGACCTGGCGCTGCAGGAGCTGCACGCGGTCGTTCTCAAACACTTTGCTGCAGCCATTACACAGGTTTTGCTATTGATACGAGATTCATAGCGTGAGTACCATGGGTGAACCATTTTCCAGACTTATAATAGTATATAAATTGGTTTTGTACCTGGATGCGATAGTTCGCGATGATGTCGACCAGTTTCTGCTTGAGGTCATCGATTTCCATGTCCTCCGGGATCTATACGACAGGCAGCAAGCAAAAAAGCCATGGAGGTAGAGTCAGAATTCTGTGGCTAGATATGTGACCCTAGGAGATGAGCTGAAGTTTATACATACCTTGCGGATGAGTTTGATCGGATCGATCTTGTGCTGCGAGGCGAACTTGAGCAGCTGCTCGACGTTCTCCTTGTTCGTGAGGCTCAAGTCGATCAAGTAATCCCACAGATTCTCGTCATTTTCCTATATTCACCACCGATTTCCACCATTTTCAACAATGTTAGACCCAGCAGCTCATTTTTACCAAACATTGTCGGCCCATAATTAAATCACACATTCGTACCTGGACGAACTGGATGGCCTGGTTGATGTCCCGCATCTGCGTAAGAATGAGGTCGAGCGCGCGCTTATGCTGGCCCATGCGGCCCAGAATGTAGATCATCGCGTCCCACAGCGGCGGACTGCGTTCGCTGCAGTACTTGTACGCCTAGTAAAGCCACACACAACGAATTTCAGTCCACACATATCCTATAAAGCCTCCCAGCCAGTCATTTCTCCCCTCACCTTTTCCAGTGGCACAAAGTTGCTCGTCTGCAGGAATCGCAGCAGATAGCCGGGTGCGAACTCGGTGTAGAGTGCCACCTGGTTCTCGTGCAGCGACGCATAGGCCTCCGTGTTATACTCGCTCAGGCGGTGCACAAAAAGCTCGTGAAGGTACTCGTGGAGCAGCTCTCGGTCGTCCTCGAGCTGCTTGACAATGTCAGCTATCTTGAGCTGCTCGGTCTGGTTTACGAGCATGCGCACGGCGCTCGCGCGGTCGATCTGCATCAAGTTGGCGACCTTGTTCTGCACGAGTGGCCAAAGCTGGTGCTCCGTGATAAGCTTAAACGCGTGGTCCTTGTTCGTGCAGAACGCACCTTGGCTCAGGTAGATCCGCAGCGCGTGGTCGTACTGCTCCGTGGCTGTGTAGAGCTCAGCGAGCGCCTCCATGACGTACGACGTCTCGACGCTGATCCGAGATGAGGCCTCAGCGTCACCTGAGGACTGCTCAGCCATGCGTCGACGGCGCACGACAGTCTCAAGCTGGTTGATCCAGGCCTGGGCATCGTACAGTGGTTCGAACACAAAGACAGTGTCCGTGTACTCGGGCGCTGCGGCCGCATCGGCACGCACGGCGTCCTGTTGCTTGGGCTTGGGCCACTTGCGGATGATCTCGAGCAACTGGGCCGGGTCCGAGTCCAAGAAGAGCTTGAGCACCATCTCGTACTGGACACTGGGGAGCCGCGGGTTGGCTGTCGGAATGAACCTGGCGATGGCCGCCAACTGGCCGCGCTGCGCAAAGACGTAGACGTACTTCTCCCAGAGCTTGGCGTACTCTTCGCCCACAAAGAGCCGCTTGATCTCCTCGGCGGCCTTCTTGAAGAGCTTGTCTTTCATGAGCTCGCCCAGGTAGTACTCGACCAGTTCCTCCATCGTGTGCTTCCGGAGCGCCTTCGGGTCGGACAGCGCGACGTCGAGCGCCTGTTCGTACTGCTTCTTCGACAGCGCCCACTGAACACGGTCGTCCACATCTCGCAGCCGACAGATCACCACGTCCTTTGGGGTACATATGTACGCCAGACGGCCGTACCCGGCGTCGTAGATCGACGGCGAAGCCGACTGGGACACATTGGAGTTCGTAAACTGGAGCGTGGGCATCTTGTAGTCCGAAGCGCGGAGGCGCTGGTAGCCTTTCAGGTTGAGAATGTCGGCAGCGACCTGCTTCCCCTCTAGATTAACTACATGGACCTCTGGGAAGGGCATCTCGGCCGCCTCACCCTCACCCTCCACGTGCTTGCTGGGTCCACCAGAGGACGCGAACGAGGACGAGTGGCTTCCTGGCGGACGGTACGCGAGCACACACACGGCCGTGGTTCCCCAGGGACTGATCCCAGCCACGAAGAAGTCGAACGAGATGAGCGCAATGACCTCGGCCGTGACTGAGCCTGGGGCCACGTCTGGCGAGGAGGCTGACGACGTCGCGTCAGCCTTCTTGAACGCCACCACACGAAGCGTATGCGCCCAGCCGACGATTAGCACGTTGCTGGTTTGCCACTCCAAGTGACACCGACAGAGCTCCATAGGCGGACAGTTGGCCGGCCGCTCAATATACGTCACGCGCTGGTCCTTGTCGGCGTCGTAGACCTTGACGCCCCAGTCGTTCGCCCAGGCCACGAGCCCGTCCTTCCAGCGGATCACATGCACGGGCCCCTCGCCCTCGTGAATCGTGCTCTCCTTGTCAATGATCCAGCCCTTCTTATTCAGGATAAGCTGACCGGCGATGCCGCCGCAGGCAAAGCTGCGCTCGCGCTTCATGGCGTAGCGGTCCTCGAGCTGCACGCTGTACACGGCGCTAAAGTAGTTGTAGATGTTCACCTCGCCACCCGTGCTGGACACGGACACCTGAGACGCTGCAGTCGCTGACGCGCTGCTACCGACAGCTGCATTAGCAGACGGGAAGAGCGTGTACACGGCTACCGTACCGTCGTCCGAGCACGACGCGATGAACTGGCCCGTCTCGTCGATGCACACCTGGTTCACCTTCTTATAGTGCTGGTGCAGCCGCCGGATGAACTTGCCATCAAGCTCGAGCAGCAGCACGTTGCCGTTATACGTGCCTGCGCAAATGAAGTTGACGTGCAGCGCGACGCAGCTGAGCGAGTCGTCGCGGAAGATCGCGTGGAAGTGCCCGCCCACGCGCTCGTACTTGAGCAGCGGCTCCTGCTGCTCCTACGACAGCAGCATGTGCAAAAATGAGTGTCTACGTGTAGAAGACAGTCGCATGAACTCGTTGGTACAGCAGAGCGCACCTCGTTCGCCTGCGTCTTGGCCTCCTCCTCGTCGCCCGCGGGCATCGCTGGCGCCATTTTTTTTCTTCTATTTGCCTGTCAAAAAAAGATTGATTTTCTTCTTTCAAAAATGAGTTGCAAAACTTAGGATGTTGCACGAAGGTGACGCGAAGGTGAGATTTTGCATGTCAAAACGTGAGTCTACATTCGTGTCACATTCAATTCGGTGAATCCTGAAGAGCTCTTCACATGCCCAGCAGCTCTCAAAGCAACACCTCAGCATTGCTCTCTCGCTTGATATATATACTATCATGCACGTGTATTATGTACCTCAGCTGCCTCACTACACGCTCTCTTTAAATCTGCAGCTTAGTCGCCTCCACCTCCTCCATCCCCGCCGCCATCGCCTCCACCTCCTCCATCCCCACCACCTCCACCGTCTCCTCCGTAGTCACCTCCACCTCCGCCGTCGTGATGCCCACCGCCGCTGTCATGGTGACTACCGCCGCCATCGTGATGCCCGTTGCCGCTATCGTGGTGGTTATGATGAGAACCACTGCTGTCGTTATGGTGGTGGTGGCCACCGCCACCGCCAAAGACGCTGAAGACTGTTGGGTCGGCAGTCGTGGACGACGTGTTATTCCAGTTGTTTGTATCTGACGCCCCGTTGTCGCTCCTCCCGAACCATCCGCCGCCGCTCTGCGACTTCTTCTTCTTGGCCGGCGCTATAACCACAGGTGGCGCTTTCGCTGTTGAGGCTTCTGCGACGGGTGAAGGAGCATCATCTTGGCCTGTGGATGGTGGCTTCTGGCCCTCGGGCGTCTTCTGGAAGCAGCAGCTGAACATCGCTGTCCGGGCTTCTTCAAGTGTCACTTGCCTCGTCGCTGATGGTGCAGCCGCGGCGTTCACTCTGCGCAAGTGGCCAAGAGCCGCTCGAATAGATTTCATCATGTTGTAACGGATCGTGTTTGTCGGAAGTATTTGGATGAATGAGTATAACCCTACAGTGCCAGCCCACTCAGTGGGTTGTGCTGGTCTTTGAGTAAAGTGCCCTCGGTTCTGCGACAGCGGCGTTAATGTCGTGTTTGGCCAGAGTGTGTGGGTCCACTGGATAACAGGGTGAGGGTACAGAGGTGCTCTACGAACCACACGCCGTGGGTTCGTTCCGGCACACGACCTGGAGGCTCGTTCTCCCACTCAACAAGTCGTGCCAGCACCTGTGCTCAGCCTAGCTCCCTCCAAACGTTTTGTGCATCAAAATCCACCAACAACCAGCTGGAATGAGCTCACTAAGCTGAAACGATGACTGGACACTAAGACACTGTTCTGTACCTGAGCCTCGCGGGCATCTTCGTCGTCGTCGCGGCGCTCTCGTGCTGGTGTGCAGTTGTGCACGACAAACACAGAGATATCCACAACCGCGAAGATCCTGCGCTGGGCCAGCTCCCAGTCTTCCGCGACGCGGTGGTGTAAAGCAATTAATTATTTTCCGCGCAGCGGATTATATTTTTATATAATTATTATAAACTGCAATAATTATCTATTCGATGGCCAACCTCCCAAGAGTTCATCTCTTTCAAGCTCCACAATAGCAGACAAAGTCTTTGTGCTTTGCCGCCGCCTTAATTCGAAAAAAAGCTGATTGTGGGTATGCAATGGAGTTATACGAGTTATACTAGGTGTGCTTTTGAATCGAGTCACCAGAAGACTCGACGGACTCGGAGGCTCATTCCCCAATTCGACGACTTGTATCAACTTGCTTGCACTGCGAGCCTTCAAGCTCCACTCGGCAACCTACCCCAAGCCCCAGAATAGGACCTCCCAGCATGGGAGATAACGATAACCCCGGTCTGTACCTGGGAATATTCGCCGTCGCGTTGATCCTCTTGCTCTGGCGCACTGTTGCCAACAACCGCGTCGACGACAACCAAGCAGAGGTGCTGGAACACCTCCCAGCCTACTACGCAGCTAATACCGACTAGCTTCCACAGCAATCTAAGTTGTTGACAATAAATCCGAAATATCGACGCTGAGATTATTTATATTTTAAAATTGCAGATATTAGACTTGCAACCACGAACTCAGTGCACCAAAAACACTATTACTACCAATACTGAGTTGATCCCAGAGCGCTAAATAGACCACACAAGTGCCTTTAGGTCTACGATGGTGACTCCAGTGAGCTCGAGTCAACTTGGGTTATCTGGTGGCGCTGGTTTGAAAGTGAGACGCCATCTCATGGAACTTCAGCGATCATCACTCATAGTCTGTAATCTCGACGTACCTCGCTACAAGTTTATTGATCATACAGATCATATGTTTGAAGTCATTTCTGCAGGTGAGTCGGATTGGCACTGGGCTCAATGCGCCTGGGTCGTGCCAGGTAGCACTAACAAAGCTCAGAAATGTCAAAGCTTGATCGACAAATATTTTAATCGTCACCACCACCATCGCCACCGCCACCGCCAGAGTACCCATAATCACCACCAGAGTACCCGCCCGAGCCGATGTAGAGCGCTGAGTCGAACGTCGCCTTCCTCTTGCTGGCTGAAGCCTTTGTCGGGCGGCTGGCGCGTGGCCTTGGCTTTGGCGCTCGTCGTGCCTCTGAAGCTGGGGGACCTGCGGAGCTGGTCGGGATGGTGGCGTGTGGCTTGCTGGAACTACAGCCCGTGACTTATTGAGCTTGCTTGTGTGCTTGTGCGCTGATTGAGTTGTGAGGACGACTTGCGCCTTTGCGAAGGCAACAAGTGGGCCATGACGACAACAAGGCAGCCAACCTGTCTTGAGCTCAAATATTCGATCCTGGATACAATCCTTTGATTTTCTTTTGTTTGGGGCTTGGGCTTTGTCTGTGGCTCCAAAATGTATTCTGGGTACAAATGAAATGATCTGTTGGGAAGTGACAAGTGACCATCACTCGTCGGTTAAAGCCACACATTGAATCTTCGAGATCCAGTGTAGCTTCTCATGACGAGTGATTACTTTTACCTTCTTATAATCTCACATACTTTGGTCAAATATACATATACACTTAGTTAATATAAAAGGTTATATGACCTTGTATCCACGTACGCAAGTGGATACAAGTTGCTTACAGTCAGTGCAAGTGCCGACCAGTAGGACAATCGCCACTAAGCCTTGGTCGTGTGTGCCATAGTCGCCTCCTGTTTGTGAGGTTGTGGAGCTACGGAGCTCTCAGCGTCCACACATAGCTTGACGTCGAACTCGGGATTGCGTTTGTGACTTGGGCTCTACTGAATAGTGGGTGTAAATACTCGACGCCCTGAAGAGCTCAATCTCAACTCAAATGAACATTCGTGTATACTTTGTAGCTCTTGGGCTTTTCGCTCTTGGGCTTCTCTGTAAGGCTGTGACCATGCTCTTGGCGGCGGCGAGTGATCGAGACTGCAACGTCGCCCACACTCCTCGTCAAGTGCACAACCATTTTGAGCGCTTAAAGTAAGATACTTCGTATTTCTTTTGTACAAGTGTGTTGTCAGAAGCAATTCACTTCGATGCCTAGCTGGGCATTCGTTGAGGGACTTGAGTTTCTCGATTGTTGTTTATGTTTTGAGGGCGACGCACAGGACTGGACTTGCTCTCTCGGCTTGTGGACTGGTCTCTACCTTGTGCTCTCAGCTTGGTTGCTTAGCTGACCCCACCACCGCCACCGCCGCCATCGCCACCGCCGCCACCACCACAGTCGCCACCAGAGTATCCACCGTCGCCACCAGAGTAGCCGTTGAACGCTGAGTTGGTCGCGTACAGGCTGTATGCATTCGTTGGCTCTCGTCGCGCGTTTGGGGCCGGCCGACCGGCGTACCCGTACGGTCGATTTGCGCGTGGCTTGCTGGAACTGCACCCATGACTTGTCTTGTTGGGCTTGTTGGACTTGCGCGTGCTTGTGCTGTCGAGCTGGCTTGTGTGCTTGTGCGCTGATTTGATTGTGAGGACGACGTGCGCTTTTGCCGCAACAAGAACACGGGGACGCATGCACGCCTTCTCTTGAAGAAGTTGCGAATGAAGTCAACATGGGATCTTTCAAATTACTGTAAGGTATCAGGCCAGATTATGGCCGACGACCGGTTTTTGGCCGATAATCGGCAGTAGCCAATCAGATCGCTCAAAATTGTCAGCTCTAGCATCTGATTGGTCTGTTTAACGAATGGATCAGTTTATGGCCGCCCGCA
>JAASFV010000430.1:0-22608 GCA_023334015.1 Globisporangium paddicum
ACCTACGCGCTCGTGATGAACGACACCCTCCCGACCTTTGAGACCAAGACCGCGGCTCTCGTGGGCTCCAAGGACCTCGTGAACTTTGCTTCGCTCCACACGGCCATTGAGCTCTTCGCAACCAATGCCAAGTCGCTCAGTGGGTCGATCGACACCCTGCAGAAGGCGCTGAATGCCTCAGCGGATGTGGACGCTGATCGCCGCCGCCTGAACGCCAAGCTCGTCAACCTTGAGCGCAAGCTGTTGACAGATGCTGGCCTGCCGCACCGTCCGTGGTACAAGCACGTGATCTTTGGCCCGGGCTTTTACGAAGGCTACCTTGGCACGGCCTTCCCGGGCATCGATGACGCAATCGCCTTCAAGGACAATGCGACAACGATCCAGACGCACGTGAACGATGTCGCTCGGGTGGTCACGAACGCCGCCAACTTCCTGATCTCGGCCTAGATTCACCACAACAATGTTGAGAGAGAGCCATCGAAATAAATACAAGTATCGTTGAATGTCAGTGGCGATAAAAAGCCTTGCTCCATCTTGTTGAAGCCTTTGGGCTTAATGCTCACTTGTCCGTAGTGCTGCTGATGTCGAACATGGGCTTGAATGGCGGGTTGCCCGGCGTCGTCTGCAGCCAGTTGTCCGCCGGGTAGAGCACGTTGTCGCTCTCGACAACGTGGATCGAGTACGCGTGACGCGAGTTCTTCGAGTGGTTCGCGTTGCTGAAGTGCACGAAGGAGCTGTGCAGCAGCACGAGGTCGCCCTTTTTCATCGAGTCGAGCGCCACACTGCCAGTCAGGTCGAACGGCTCGGCCTTCGCTGGCTTCATCTCGGTCAGCAGGCCGCCGTTCACCGCCTGTTCCTCGGGGGTCGTACGACGAAGCCGCTGGCGGATTGGTTCCGAGTGCGAGCCTGGGACACCGTGCAGACAGCCGTTCTCGAGCGTGCAGTCTTCGAGCGCCCACCAGAAGCCGAGCACAGACTGCGGCTCCGTGTACAGGAAGCTGCCGTCCTGGTGGGCTGAGACCTCGCCGCCGATGCTCGGCTGCTTGAAGATGTACATGGACTGCACGGCCATGGGCCGCGTGTAGCCGAGGGACTTGAGGATCCCCTGGACCTCGGGCGCGTAACTCACGTCCTGGAACGCCGGGTCGAGGTTGTGTAGGTTGTGTCCGATCTTGTTGATCGCCACCTCGAGCGGCACCGTGAGCGCCGTCGGGTCCTCCTTGCTGAAGGCGTGCTCCTCGAAGAAGTACCGGATCTGGTCGCCCGAGCCGAGAAAGTACTCGTCGTTCATGCGGCGCGACTGCTCGTTGGTCGTGAAGATGGACCGGTGCGCGTTCACGTCGCACTGCGCGACGTACTCGCCCGCGCGCGCGCGCAGCGCGTCGCACACGGTGGCCGAGAGCGCGTTGCGCACAACGAGGAAGCCGTCGCGCTGGTACTGCGCGATCTCGGCGGGCGAGAGGCCCGTGGCCGCGTACTGATGCGCAGAGGTGGAGGCGGCCGTGGCCATGGTGCGGACAGGAGGGCAGCGCGTGGCTCGAGCTGCTGCTGCTGCGGGGCGGAGGAAGAGCTTGTGCATAGCCGGCGAAGCTCCTGGATGTGTGGATGTGTGTGGCCTTTCTATTTCGCAATAGTGAATGTGATTTTTATATGTGGACACGTGAATAACCTCTATATTTCGATTTGAATCAGCAGATGGAAAGTGAAGCAGGCTGTTTTGTATCGATGTAGTACCTGTGTAAAATGATAACCTGTGGAAAACGGTAGTAGGTGGGGAGAACCTGGGATACAGGATATGCTGTTGGATGGGATGAAGCTCCAACTTCAACTTCTTTGTGGCTGCACGATCCGACCTGTCCATGAATCGATGATCACGACAATTATGGCAAGCCCCACACTACTAGGAGTGCTTGAAAGCTTAGATAAGTAGATGGCTTCATGGTGACGCTTGGCTCCGGTTGTGCTGACTCAGGCCATGATACCCACTGTCAAAGCCACTAGCTTGTCCCTCCACGAACGTAGCTCTTGGCTCTTCGGCCTCCACTGGATCTCTCCCATTGCGTTTTGGATATGCACATCGACCAGCCTCACCAGCTTAAAACCCTTTTGCTCAGCAGTTGCTGGTGCCGTTGACATGGCTTCAGCGCTGAATTTCGCTCTCAATTATAGACCGTGGGCTGTTGATAATACTGACCCCATGGGATATCTCGAAACGTCGACTTGATGAGCCCAGATCGAGCCCCACACTCTCCACAGCTAATCCCACGAAGCTTGCAATGGTAGTGAGGTCTCTAGCACAGCTATACAACGGACTGGTGCCAAGCTTGCGCTCAAAAATGCGCAGCAGCAGACCTAGCGGCCCAATCCCACTTGGCGAGCCCCAGGTTGGTATGGGGCTGAGTTTGGCCGGCCCTCGATTCTCACAGAGAATCAGAGAGAAGGGTCATGGGATGCTCATCACTCCCGAGTTGTTTCTGAAACTTGGGCGGTTGAAACGAACATTCGCTCATTCGCTCGTTCTCGTGAAACCGGTGGCCAAGGCACCTTCGCGGAGCCGTTGCCGCTTGTAACCGAGGTCCGAGGCCACCGCGCGCTTCTCATAGGCCAAGCATTTCTAACTTTGCGCTGCTCAACTTACTGACTTCAAGGAAAGGCCTCCGCGTCACCACACACACAGGACAGTAGCAGCACGAGATTGACACCAGACCTACCTAAGTCTTCATCCCACAGCACCCCAGGGTATCCAGGTCGCTGTCTATATCAACATGGTCTCGACAGGCAGCAAGAAATGCCCATCCAACATTCGCTCCCCGTCCGTGCACCCACCCGTGCTCGTGTCTCCGATCTCTGCTGCCCATCGCGTACGTGCAGGCCCCAGAGAGCCACTCTATGCGTGGCTATGATTGGCTAGTGTGACTAACTAATCTCTCTCTCGGTCGCGCTATAGACCAAGATGCTGGAGAACGACGGCGGCAACAAGCCGAGCAGCAACTGGATGCGCGACCAGTGGGTCGCCAACCTCAAAAAGAAGCAGATGGCCGGCGGCGGCGTCCCAGGCGTGCAGGTGACCAGCAGCGTCACTCCCAGCAGAGTTGGCAACTCGGGCGGGCGAGCGGCCAAGTCCAGTGGGCGAAACAACAGCCGCCGCAGCAACAACAGCCAGCAACAGCAGCAGCACCTGACCATCCCACCTCTTGCCAGTCACTCGTTTAGCGAGAAAGATAACCTGGTATGAGGCTCATTCATCAGCTCTGTGGATCAGTTCAATGCCCTCCAGCTCAGACTAACCTCCCTCTGTTTCGTCACCTAGGGCCTGACGCACCCAGCGCTATTCTTCAACGACCTGGGCTGTTTTGAGATCGAGTCGCAGTCGTTCACGCGCCTGACGCCGTCAACACGAGAATTTGACCACCTGCTGTCGACACCTGGAGATGACTCGCTCATCAACAGCAGCAGCTACACGATCACCTCGCAGCCGCCTGTGGCCCCAATCAAGGGCCGAGGCACAGGTGGCGGTGCCAAGAAGAATGCCAAGGCCGCGCCCAAGAAGCGCACCAAGTGCTCGGCGCTGGACGTGAATCAGCCCAAGCCGCGCACGCCGCGGCGCAAGCTCAACTGCGGCAATGCCTTTGAGGACTACCAGGACCCGCAAGTGTCCACCTCAAGTGGACAGTGCTTCTCGAGCGTCGGGACGCCGTCCAACTTCAACGCTGAAGTATCGCGCATGTGGGGACATGACCTCGACTTCACCGCCGCGAGCTACGTGGACACTTTCCTGGACCTCCCGACGCCAAAGTCGGCCGAGACTTCGTCCAACTATCAGTTGACCTCCTCGAGTGTCCACCTCGGGGTACCACCCTCTAGCCGTCGCCAACACTTGGACGACGACCTGGCGCTGCCCAAGCTCATCCGCACGACGAGTATCGAGCAGGAAGGTCTGAGCCATTTCCTGGAGCAGACGACACTCAGTGGCGACCACAGCACGGCCAGTAGCGACGGCGTCTACCGCCAGCCGAGCCACCAGCACCAGATCAAGAAGAACCAGATCGACCTGGGCGCGTCGCAGTACACCCAGGCCGCGATGGGGGCTGTGGACGACTGCTTCGGCAAGCTGCTAGCGTCCCCACCCGCGCCGCGAAGGAACAGTCTACTGCTGGGCTCGTCGACCGCGGCCTCGCAGTTCAACAACCTCAGCCGACTGCTCTCGTCCTCGACACCTCGCGGCTGCACGCCCAGGGGACCCAACGGCGAGTACAATTTTGACCACAAGAACATGCCCGAGTTCGAGACGCTGCTGGACGAGTACAAGTTCGCTGACATGGACCAGGAGCTCGACAACTTCTATCTCGACACGATCGATTCCTTCGGCGGCGACCTGGACCTCATCTCGAACTGAGAGATATTCAGTCTCCACCGTCGCGCAATGTTTTTGCCCACTGTATCAAAGAAAGCATAACTTAATCAGAATTGATTCATTCATTAGCCTTTGGGCTTAGCTTAGTTGCCCAGGCCTCGACTGAGTCCACTGAGCCACTTAGCCTAGGACGAGAGGTAGTCCGCGGCGCTCTTAACGACGCGCGCGACCTCGTCCACATGGGTCTGAATCGTCGTGGCGTTGTCTCCAAAGGCGATCGCGTCGTCGATGCCCGGGAAGGCCGCGCCGCTGTAGCCCTCGTAAAAGCCCGGGCCGAAGATCACGTGCTTGTACCATGGGCGGTGCGGCAGGCCGGCGTCCGTGAGCAGGTAGCGCTCGAGGCTCACGAGCTTGGAGTTGAGCGCCTTGCGGAGCTCGTCCGAGGCCTCGCTGTCCTTCTCAAAGGCGCTCACGGTCGCGTGGAACAGGTCCGCGTTGGCCGTGAAGCCCTGGATCGCAGTGTGGAGCACCGTGAAGTCCACGTCGCACTTGAGCGCCGCGAGGCGGGTCTCAAAGCTTGCGAGTTTCTCGGTCATGACGAGTCCGTAGGTGGAAAAGTCGAACGGAATGAGTGCCTTGGAGGCCAAACGGATGGCCAGCAGGCCCCACCAGCGCGCGGTCGTGGACTGGGTCTCGTAGTGCGGGTCGGCAAACTTTTCGTAGTACGGCAGGCTGTCCATCGTACTGTGGTACACGCCGTACGGGTGGTCAGCCAGGTTGAACGCCAGGTTGGCCGAGATGATGCCCAGGTGCTGGTAGAACGCCGTGAAGTCCGTGCCCGAGCCCAGGAGCGTGATGAGGTGCTCGGGGCCGAGCGTGCCGTCGTCGCCATTGCGGGCACGGCGCGCCGCGGCCTGGTTGGCCCACTGCTCGTACAGCGTCGTCTCGGTCTCGTTGCCGTAGAAACGGTTGGCTGGGATGGCCTTGGCAGTCTCATACAGGAATTCGGCGATGGACGGTGTGCCGCCAGCCGAGACCTGAGGCCCCAGCGAGCTGTCCACATTGAGATAGGCCACGGCCTGCTTCTTGAGGACATCAGCGTTGTCCTCGGCGTACTCGGTGCTGCCCAGCAGACCGTACTCCTCGCCATCCCACGAGCCGAGCACGAGTGTGCGGCGCGGTTTCCAACCGGTCTTCAGAAGCTCGCCCAGGTTGCGCGCGATCTCCAGCAGCACCGCCGAGCCGGAGTTGGGGTCCACGGCGCCACAGACCCAGGCATCGCGGTGGTTGCCGATCAGCACTTGCTGATCGGGCTCCTCGGCACCCTCGATCGTACCAATGGTATCCCAGATCGGGCCAACCTTGTTGTCCATGACCAGGTCCAGGTTCATGATCGTGGCTTCATCATCGCCGATGTGGTACCCATCGTGGATCTTGAGGCCGCCCTGCCACGTCGCGGGAGCTTTCTTGCCCTTAAGCGCCTTGAGGATGTGCTTGGCTTGGCCATAGCTTAGAGGCAGAGCTGGGATGTGCGGGATCGACTTCACGTCCTCGTACTTGAGGTACTCAGCGCCTAGAGTCGATGGCCAGCCTGGTGTCAACGGATCACCGCCAGCAATGGACAGGTACTGGAGCGAGCCGCGCTGGAATGAGCCCTCTGGACGCCATGGGCCCTTGGGATACACGTCACCCTGCACGAAGCCGTCGTCGAGTGGATCCGAGTAGATGAGCACGCCAGCAACGTCGTGCTCCTCGGCAGCCATGACCTTGAGGCCGCGGAAGTTGCCGCCGTAGCGCACCAGCGCGATCTTGCCCTTGAGCGTCACATTCTGGTCCGCAAGCGACTGGAAGTCCTCTTGGGTGCCGAAGTTGGCGTAGACTACCGAGGCCGTGACGTTGCCCGTGGCTGCGTAGGCTAGGAAGGGCGGCAGCGCGTCCTTGTCGGACGTGCACGCGTCGCCCTTGACCTCGGCCTCGTTCAGGTCGATCTCACGCGCGTGACGCTTGGGTGCGAGGATCACCAGCCGGCGGCTCACGGGCGTGGACAGGAGCGTATAGTACGTCTTGAGACTCGCGTTGATGCCGTAAGCCTCGAACTGCTTGGCCGTGTACACCGCTGTCTCGTAGTCGCGCTCCGTGCCAGCGCTGTGCGGCTTGCTGGCGTAAAAGTGCAGGTTTTCACGGAGCTTGGTCTTGTCGATGCCGTCGACGAAGCGGCTTTCGACGTCGCTGAGCACGCCGTCGAGGTTGATCTGCGACCGCGAGACGATCACATTGTCATCGACGGTGCTGTCAAGCACACTTAGTGGCGATGACTGGTTGGCCACGTAGCCGGCGGCGAGCAGCAGGGCGCCAGCGACACCGGCGGCGCGCAGCACGCGGCTCTTGGTGGTGGAAGGCGCCGACTGCTGGTCAGTGACGGTGCGGCCAGCGAACGTGCCGTAGATGTCTTCGTCTTTGGTGAGCACGGGGCCGGACACCTTCGTCTTCTTGGACGAGGTGAAGGGCGCCATGGCGAAGAAGACTTGGGGAGTGGGAACTTGGACGCCAATTGCGGAATGACCGAACGGGTGGGGAGGCCCATGGAGAAGTTGAACAGTCTGTGACTGTGGAATGAGCTGCTGATGAGTGCTCCGGAGCTGCTGACGCAGCTGGGTTGGATGAGTGTTTGATTGACAAGCATGTAATTTACATGTAAAAACGGCTGATTCATTCCAATCAGCAAAATTAGCTAAATGAAAATTACCTCATGTCACCTCGAGATAATGTTTGATTATTTCGCCGATATATTTGTAAATTCGCATCAGCGCGGTAATCTACGCAATTTAGCTGACACCATCGGGGCCAATCAGAATGCTCGAAAGGAAGGATTGGGTTCTTTACGCCTTCTGATTGGTGGAAAAGACGTCACCAGCTGGTTAAACACACATCAACAGTCGCAAATGAACTCATCCAAGTCATCACCGTCATCACCGAAGGAAGCACTTTGAAGTGGACAAGCCTGCGGCTATGATCTACCTGTTGAGAGCCTCACCAGGCCATAAAGTTCGTTCTCTCACTGCTATCGGAGCCTCCATAGCCAACTAACACACTCGACAAACTCATTCAGATGACCATTCTTATCCTAGGGCATGAAGTCTAGGTTGAGGCCTCCAGGTCACCTTCCCACCAATCGAAAGTAACTTTCACTTCACAGCTCTTCAGCTAGCGCTTACGGCATGACCATGAACTCGGCAGCCTTGGTCACAATGTCCGCGACGACGTCCACGTGCTCTTGGATGGCCGTCGCGTTGTCCTTGAAGGCGATCGCGTCGTCGATGCCCGGGAAGGCCGTGCCGCTGTAGCCCTCGTAGAAGCCCGGGCCGAAGATCACATGCTTGAACCACGGGCGATGCGGCAGGCCGGCGTCCGAGAGCAGGTAGCGCTCAAGCAGCACGAGCTTGTCGTTCCACTGGCGGCGCTCGGTGTCCACAGTCTCGTAGTCGACGCGCGTCGCCGAGGTCTCGGCAAAGTCGCGCACACGCGCCTGGAAGAGCTCGGCGTTGGCGCTGAACTCCTTGATGGCATCGCGGAGCTTGGTAAAGTCCACGGCGTCGCCCTGGGCGGCCTCGACCTGCTTCTCAAAGCCCGTGAGGTCCTCATCCATAACGAGGCCGTAGGTCGAGAAGTCAAATGGCACGAGCTCGTTCTCGGCGAGACGCAGCGCCAGCAATCCCCACCACTTGGTCGTCGTCTCGTGCGTGCGGTACTCCGGGTCGCCGACCGACTCCATGTAGCTCAGACTGTCCATCGTACTGTGGTACACGCCGTACATGCCCGTGCCGATGACGTAGCCCAGGTTGGCCGAGATGATGCCCAGGTGCTGGTAGAACGCCGTGAAGTCCGTACCCGAGCCCATGAAGCCGATCATGTGCTCGGGGCCGAGCGTGCCGTCCGCAACACCGCCGTGCGCCGATCGACGAAGCGTCGTTTGGTTAGCCCACTGCTCGTATAGCGTCGTCTCGGTCTCATTACCAAAGTACTTGTTCGCAGGCACGGCCTTGGCTGTGTCCATGAGGAACCCTGCGATCGACGGCGTGCCACTCGCCGTCACATAAGGGCCGACGACGTTGTCAACGTTGATGTAGGCCACGGCGTGCTTCATGAGGTACTCAGCGTGGTCCTCAGCGTACTCGGTGCTGCCCAGCAGACCGTACTCCTCGCCGTCCCAGGATGCCAGGATGAGCTTTCGGCGGGGGCGCCAGCCGGTCTTGAGCAGCTCGCCCAGGTTGCGAGCGAGCTCGAGCATGACCGCCGAGCCGCTGGACGGGTCCACGGCGCCACAGACCCAGGCGTCGCGGTGGTTGCCGATGAGAACGTGCTGGTCGGGCTCGATCGAGCCGTCGATCGTGCCAATGACATCCCAGATCGGGCCGACCTTGTTGTCCATCTCGAGCTCGAACTTGAGCACCGTGGCCTCATCGTCGCCCACATGGTAACCCTCAGCAAACGAGAGCGCGCCCTGCCAGGCGTCAGGGGCCTTCTTGCCGCCAAGAGACTTGAGGATGAAATCCGCTTGTTCATACGACAGTGGCAGCGCTGGGATATGTGGGATCGTCGTGGCATTGTCGTAGTTGAGGTACTCCGCGCCCAGATTCGACGCCCAGCCGGGGGTCAACGGGTCACCACCGGCGATCGAGTTGTACTGGATCGAGCCACGCTGGAATGAGCCCTCAGGACGCCATGGGCCCTTGGGATACACGTCACCCTGCACGAAGCCGTCCTCGTGCGGGTCTGAGTAGATGAGCACGCCAGCCATGCCATGCTGCTCCGCGACCATGACCTTAAGGCCGCGGAAGTTGCCACCGTAGCGCACCAGCGCGATCTTGCCCTTGAGTGTCACGTTCTGGTCCACGAGCCACTGGAAGTCCGCTGGCGTACCAAAGTTGCAGTACACGACCGAGGCCGTGACGTTGCCCGAGGCCGCGTAGGCCAGGAAGGGCGGAAGGGCAGTGGCATCGCTCGTGCACGTGTCGCCTGGGACCGTGGCCTCGGTTAAGTTGAGCTCACGGGCCGAAGCTTGGGGCGCAATAATCTCCAGGTGGCGACGTACGGGCAGCGACAGCAGCGGGTAGTACTCCTTGACGCTCGCGTTGATCCCGAACGATTCAAACATCTTGGCCGTGTACACGGCCGTTTCGTAGTCCTGCTTGGAGCCCGCGGGGTGTGGCACGCTGGCGTACGCGTGTAGGAACTCGCGGATCTGTTTGGGGTCGACGCCCTTGAGGAACTTGCGCTCCGTGGGTGTCGTGAGCGCACTGACTGCGGCATTGAGTTCCCCGCTTCTTACAATAGGGGTAGCAACGTTGTCGTTCACGAGGTCCAAGTGAGACGCCGGCCGCGTGACGGGATCCTGGGCCGTGAGCACGTAGCTCATGGCGAAGAGCATGAAGCCCACGACCGCCACGGTGCGCATCGTCGTCGCGTGCGCGCGCAGGCCGCCATCGCGAGGAGCTACGCGCGTGGGCAGCAGGCCGTCGTTGTCACTGGCGTGGAATGTGCCGTAGGCATCAGAGGCGGCTATCGCGTGCGGCTGGAGCGCCACGCTCTGCTGCTTGCGCGTGGGTGCCATGACGAGAGAGAAGAGGAGACGTGTGAGCTACTGATCTAATTCCCGACTGTGGATTTTGATGTGCATCATTTTTTTTGGAGCTGCTGGCTTATTTTATTATCTGATTTTTAGCCAATCAGAATGGATGGAAAGCGCGAGGATGAGTGTATTTGATGCTGTTGAATGGAATAATGAGCGAATGATATGCTGTTTGATAGGATTTATGATATGATTAGCTTAAATGTTGCATGATATCAACGAAAATTGATGATGAGCCTCTCATCATGAGCCACGGGCTTTGGCTTGCAAATCACGAGCACGAGCACCTCACTCATGGGTTGCTACACTCATACGCCACCCTTCCTATAACCTCTCGATGGACGTCGCTACGACTGCGCAAACGGAGCTCTTCGATGTGCCACAAGATCAACTCAACCTCCGTTTCGTCACCTCATTCGATACGCATCATCTGTTGAGCTCAATCCTTCATGTCAGCCCAGATCTCAGACTTCTCCCAGAGCTCTTTGGCCAACACAGGGTCCTGCGCCTGCGCTGAGACTTCCCCCGGTTTGTCCACGCGAATGTAGGTACCCGTAGGATAGTCAGGAATGAGAGGCTCGTCGGCCGCGAGCTTGGCCATGTACCCGCCTGAGTACTTTGATGTGCTGACGCGGACGCCCACGACCCAGAGCCTGAGTCGAATCACCCACTTGAACACCAGCGCACGGAGCCAGTGGCTCTCGCGCAGGATGTTCGTGTCGGGTGTGAACCCAGGCGTGTAGGCCAAGATCCTGGGTCCTTTCGGGTATCGACGCGCAAACTCCTTGATAAACAGGACGTTGCAAAGCTTGCTGGTCGAGTATGCCTGCATACCGTTGAATGGCTTGTAGCCTCGGGCAAGCTGGTTCAGGTCTGACACGTTGGGCTTCGGGACGCCCGTCTTCTCGGCCGGGTCGTGGGTCTCGGAGGCGATCACTACGATGCGCTGTGAGTGGTCACGAAGTAGCGCGATGAGCAGGAAGTGACCCAGATGGTTGGTCTCAAACGTCTCCTCAAAGCCATCTGCGGTCAATCTGTTGGTCTTGAGCACCACACCAGCGTTGCAGACGATCGCGAAGAGCTCCAACTTGCGATCCAGGATGGAGTTCGCGTAGATTCGCACCGAAGCGAGGCTCGCGAGGTCGAGGAGGCCACCCTCGATGATGCTGGACGCGTCAGCGACAACCTCGACCTTGGCCACGGCCTGATCGACGCGCTGTCGGTTGCGGCTCGTGAGGATCACGTGCATGTTAGGCTGCTTGGCAAGCACGAGGCAGCACTCAAGACCCAGTCCCGCAGTGCCACCAGTGATGAGCACGATCTTCCTGTTGATGATCATGGCAGTGTGCTGACGTGCGGTTGCAGTGGCGGAGCTTTAGAGACTGAACAGAGATGCCGCCGAGTTTGGAAAGGAGGCATATAGCAATGCGCCAGTGACGGTTGGAACCTGAGACCAGACAGGCAATTGAAGTCACAGTTGAAGCGACCCAGGCGAGTGCGCACTTAACGTTATGGTTGGCACCATCACTCACGGTCCCTTGAGTTGTGATGCTTGGGTCCGTCAGCTGAAGCAGCATTGCATATTTGTATGTAGTGGATGGAGGCTAAGGAAGGAGATGGGTCGGGAATTGTGTGTGATTGCTCAGTTTCCCTCAACCTGTAGACAGAGTCGTCGAGTACTTCCGGTGCTTGTGCTACAAAGAGCACCGACTTTGTCGAACTCAACACTGTTGCTCTGCTGAGCCCCAGTTCACATCCTACCGTAAACGCATGACCCGCTTACCAAAATCGCCAATTCGCATCGTACAGTTTACTAAACGCATGGCCTTGTCGATCGGCTGGTTAAGCTCAGCAAGGACGCCATTCTTCTCAGTACCGTTGTCCATTTTCAGCCGCCTCCTACTGACCGATCGCTGATCATTGTGCACACGGGGTGGTATTGCACCCGCCAGCGAGCTCTCTACCACTCCTCGGAGATGGAGCGACTGGCAATTTTTGCCCAGGCTCATTGGGATTCACGTGCGCCTGGCGGGTCGACCCGAGCACTGTGCGAGCAATATATGCAATACTTTGCAATGCTGCAGGGCAAGTAGATCCTTCAGACGATCGCACCGCATGATGACGAGTTGATCGAGACTTCGACAAGAGCAACACGGAAGCGTTGGTCTGCATAATCTGATATATATACCAACTTGCAAATTTCATAATTCTACAAAGGGTTTTATATTTGTCAGCTACGAAGAGTTTAACTAAGGCTCATAATTATTTATCAAAAATGCGATTTAACAAAACTATTATATTGATAGGATCAGCTTCGACAGGAGAATCGGGCCAACCACGTTGAGGTTGAAGCGACGCCGCTGAAAATTTCGGCGGCACTCAGACTTCGAAGTGGTGTGCCACTGCTGTCGACTGACTGCCCTACAAGTCCAGACTGGTCAGTCTTAGAGTCTATCGATACAGCTGGGCTCATGGTTGAGATCCCCAATGAGCACTCCTCTCAAGTCGCCATCTGAGATGCAAGCCTAGGATTGAAAAAAGAAGCCTCGCTGAGCTCTTCACGCCTACAACCATGACCGTCATCGTGACGTACTCGCGTCCACTTGATTCCAAGTAAAGACGGCTAGCGAGATGGTGAGCCATCAATGATGACCACGCTAGCCATCCTCTCCGTCGCAGATTTGCTTCGGTCTCCACCTTGTCCTCGGACCTCAGAATCGAATTGGCGGCCATGGTGTCACGGACGACATTCCCGCTGCCCCCAGGGTACTTTGGTCACCACGAGCGTAGTCTGCCGAGCGACCAACAGACGTACTACAAGGGCGTCGCACAGACGCAGCTCGACGCGGTCCTGGAGGCCGAGCGCGAATTTGTCTACGCGCACAAGTGCCAGGTGAACTCCCGCACATGGCGCCTGATTAAGAAGGAGCACAAGCTCCGAATCTACCGTCGCCGATCGGGCTCGTTGGGGCCAGCGGACCAGCACGCGCTGCCCAGTCTGCTCGCAGTCGGACAGGTGGACGGCACGCTTGAAGACGTCATGTACAGCATGCACACCAAGTCTCACGACGAGTTCCAGGCCACCATGGCGTATCTGGACGTGAACGTCCGCGATTCGGCGGTACTCCACAACATCGAGGTGGTAGGAGCAGCCGACCCATTCCACTACCTGGGGCTCAAATGGACGCTCGCGAGGCTACCTGCCGCGCTGCTCGTCAAGGCGCGCGACTGGTGCTACCTCGAAGCCCTGGGCGTGGCTCGCGACCGCGATGGTCAGCGGTTTGGGTACGCGATCGCGCACTCGGTGGACGCCGTGAGCTGCCTGCCATTCGACGAACGGGTGGCTGTGAGGGCTCAGGGCTCGTTCTCCTATATCTTTCGCGAGATCGTACCTGGAGCAGTCGAAGTGTACGCACAGGGAGTGTACGATCCCGCAGGCGAGCTCATCCCGCACGTGAGCGTCACGATGACAATTGAGATCTTCAGTCGGCTCTCGAAGGTGGCCCAGTGTGCCGAAGCCAAGAAGCTCACGATCATGGCCGTGCGCCACTTCACTACTGGGCTTGGTTACGAACAGCAGCCACTCCAGCAGATCCAGCTGCGATGCTATCTGTGTGTGAAAGGCAGCGGCATGTTCGCATCGCTCAAGATGTGCAATGTCTGTGGGGCGACGGCGTGCGCCAAGTGCCGCGTCAAGAAGCTCGTGTTCACCGGCGTGAGCTACGCATTGTGCGAGATCGCGTGCTGCAAGACGTGTGTGCTGAGCGTCAAGGGTGTCGCAGTCAACGCGGCGACTGAATCCTTTGTGCTCCAGGGCTTGGGTCAGCAAAGCACCAACCTGCGGGAGACGGTCTGGCGGGGCGCTCATCAGTTGAGCTACGCATCGTCGTTACCCACTTACGATGAACGACTCTTCTCGAGTCTCGAGCACGACCTCAACGACACGTCGGATGAGGAACTTCACTCGCTGATTGGGGTCTCGGAGCAGGACGTCGAAAAGCTCATCGAGCGCAAGGTTCTCTCCAAGTCCCGGCGTCGAGTTGCTCAGCCAGCAGAGTCATGTTCGCAGACTCCGACTCACATTTTGAATCAGATCCACCAGCGAGTGCCGTCGTGGACACCGACCGACTTCTCGCCGTCACAGCCTCGGTCCCACCACCACAGACGAGTTGCGTCATCAGCTGTACATGCATGTTGATTGATGGTCGCAACAAGAAATATAGGGATGGCCAAGATGCTGCGCAAATCCCAGACAAATTTCGTTTGTGATGTGCCAGGTCAATGTTACTGCATTGATACATATGTTTGTACTCATAATCACCACGCAGTCATTCCAGCTTCCGCTGTTCTCGTCTTCAATAGCCACTCAACTTCGCTGCTCACTCCTCCACTCGCTTAGCTCCACACACAGCTTCTCATCAACGCTTCTCACCAAACAAGCTTATCAACAATGTCACCTGTGTCGCTGCTGCGCCTCCGTCCAATCGCGCTCGCCACCTTCGTGGCCTCAGTGCTTTGCGTCTGCCCCCCAAACGCGCTTGCCCAGGATCCGACGCCCAGCTTCATGATCGTCAACAACCTGGCGACAAAGGAGTCGAGACCTGTGTCCACGACCCAAGCGTTCTCGAAGCAATGGCAAATCAAGGTTGACGCCGCCGGCTCGATCACAGCTATCGAGGTCCTGGCACTCGACCTCCCCGGACAAGTGTTCATCATGTATGCGGCGGCTCCGAGCGCCTCGACCACGGTCCTTGGGGAGATCACGGTCTTCGGCACGACCGAGGACTTTGTCAACTCGGTCTCGGTCGTCAGCAAACGCACGATGAAAGGCGCCAAGCTCGCGGTGGCGAAGACCAGCAACTCGGCGACGACGACAACAGACAGCAGCGAGCAACTGCTCACGGAGGTTGTGCTCTGGCGCAAGACTGCGCTCAAGAAAGTGATCGCCAACGGCTGGGCCGATGTCGTGATTGCTGACGACGTGCTCTTCACGAAGAAAAAGGAGGACTACACGTTCCTTTTCCGGCGGGCGCTGCGCGATGAAGCTACCGCGACCACGAGCTTCAGTACCCAATGCTGTCTCATCAAGGTACCAGTATCAGTCTCGGAGGCGACCGCCAAGTGAGCTCGAACTGGACCATCCTCTGGCCAACTGCAGATAGCCGCGACAAAGTCTCGATCGATGCGCAGGTGTCCAGCCCAGGCTTTGCAACTTTCGCCCGCGTGGACAGCGATTTGCTCCCAGAAGGGTCTATCGGCACGGTTCAAGCCGCAGACGGAGATGTTGACGTCTCTGGGACACTCGTAGACGGCGCTGAACGAGAGCTCCTCGTCATTCGTCCAAGAGCAGGAGTCACCAACATGGCCAACACGTCCATCGCTGTGAACCTGGCCCCGACGGTGAGCTTGACGACCATCACCAATACCGTCTCTTCTGACCACAAGCAGTTCAGGGACACCACGAACGCGACGATCGCAGACAACGCTGGCGAACGCGAGCTTCGTGTATGTAGATGACGCGAACTTCCGCGTCGCTGGCTCCGGTTTCCTTCAAGTTGAAATTGGCGAGATCCGCGCCGCTGCCGGTGTGACTACGGCGAGGGACTTCGACTTCGGCGGTGCTTCGTTCATTTCGACGACAGGTATTGCCATTCACTCGGGTAAATCTTGCATGTGGTCTCCGAACTCGTACATCATGGGTTTCTCGCGCGAAGAGAGTTTGGCCACAGCTGCTACTCATACTGCCGTTTCCCGCTGCGAAGTGGTGAAAGTGCCAGTGAAAGTCGGTGGCAGTAAGGCTGTAGTAGTAGCTGCAACTCCTTCCCCAGCCGGAACGACTTCAGCAGCTGCGAGCCTTGCGGTTCAGGTAATGGTGCTGACGATCTTTGCCACTGCATGGACAGTTTAACCACCGACATCAGGAAGATTGGGAATCATTCCGAGAACTGACAGCAGAGACATCATTTGGTCCAGGTTAATAGCTATTTGTTTGTTCATACCTGTCGTCCACTCGACGTTACTTTTTGTGTGTTTTTACGACCTGCTCAGAATCTTCGCTGCTTTCTTCACGACGCGCGCGACTTCATCGACGTGGGCTTGAATTGACTTGGAGTCGTCCTCAAACGCGATACAGTCAGCGATGCCCGGGAACGCAGTGCCGCTGTAGCCTTCATAAAATCCTGGACCGAAGATCACGTGCTTGAACCACGGTCGATGCGGCAGTCCGTCATCCGAAAGCAAATATCTTTCCAGCGACACGAGCTTGCCGTTCAACTGACGGCGCTGTTCGTCCACGTGCTTGCCGTCACTTGCAAGAGACTTGCTCGCGAATTCGCGAATGAAAGCCTGATACGAGTTCGCGTTCCCACTGAAGACCTTGATGGCATCATAGAGCTTCGCAAAGTCCACGTCCCGTTTCAATGCAGCGACTTGTACTTCGAAGCCCGAAAGGGCCTCTTTCATGATCGGTCCGTACGTCGAGAAGTCAAACGGAAGAATTGGCTCATCCAGTAGACGAAGCGCGATCAGACCCCACCACTTGGACGTGAGTGCTTGCGTTCCGTAGTTTGGATCGCCAAACGTCTCCAGGTACTTGAGGCTGTCCATGGAGCTGTGGTAGACGCCATACATTGACGGACCAATCGAGAACCCAAGGTTGGCCGAGATGATCCCTAAGTGCTGATAGAACGGCGTGAAGTCGGTGCCCGAGCCCAAGAATCCGATCATGTGATCAGGGCCCAGCATCCCCCTGCCGCTAACCGCTGCCCCGAGAAGCGCTCGCTTTGCCGCCGTCTGCTTCGTCCACTGCTCAAATAGGCTGATCTCCGTTTCGTTTCCAAAGAAGCGGTTAGCAGGAACTGCTTTCGCAGTCTGGAGCATGAAGTCAGCGATTGACGGCGTCCCACTGGTCGCGACAAACGGCCCAACGACGCTGTCGACGTTGATGTAGGCGACAGCGTGCTTCGTCAAACTCTTCGCATTGTCTTCAACCCACTCCGTGCTGCCAAGCAGACCCGGCTCCTCACCATCCCACGACCCGAGAATGAGTCTTCGACGAGGCTTCCATCCAGTCTTGAGCAAGTTGCCGAGGTTACGCGCGATCTCCAGCATCACCGCTGATCCACTGGACGGGTCGACAGCGCCACAGACCCACGCATCACGATGATTTCCAATAAGCACATGCTGATCTGGTTCTTCGACGCCATCGATCGTGCCAATCACATCCCAAATCGGTCCGATCTTGTTGTCCATCTCGAGGTCCAGGTTCACAACTGTTGCTTCGTCGTCGCCAACGCGGTAGCCTCCATCGATGGCCAGACTTCCCTGCCACTCGGATGGCGACCTCTTGCCTCCAAGTGACTGGAGAATATAGGTCGCTTGCTCGTATGACAGTGGCAGCGCTGGGATGTGCGGGATGGTCTTCGCCTCTTCGATGCTCAGATACGGTGCGCCCAGGTTCGATGGATATCCCGGTGTCAGTGGATCACCCGTCGCGAGGGACAAGAAGATCGACGCACCGCGCTGGAACGATCCCTCTGGTCGCCATGGTCCATTGGGGTAGATAGGTCCCAGAGAAAATCCATCTTCGTGGGGGTCCGAGTAGATCAAGACGCCTGTCATGCCGTGCTGTTCTGCTACCATCACCTTCAATCCGCGGTAGTTGCCGCCATAACGCACCAGGGCGATCTTGCCCTTGAGCGTCACATTCTGGTCCACGAGCCACTTGAAATCCGCAGGCGTCCCGAAGTTACAGTAGACAATCGATGCCGTCACGTTTCCGGTCGCAGCGTACGCCAAGAACGGTGGGAGCGCGTCCTCGTTGGTTGTGCAGGCGTCACCGTCGACCGACGCCTCTGTCAAATTGAGCTCACGAGCCGCCGATTTCGGCTCAGTAATCGCCACACGACGTCGCACCGGGAGGGACAGTAGCGGATAGTACTCCTTGATCGTTGCGTTAATCCCGAACGACTCGAACTGCTTGGCCGTGTACAGCGCCGTCTGATAATCTTGCTCGCTCCCCGCCACGTGCGGCACACTGGCGTACGCGTGAAGGTACTCGCGCAGCTTCTTCGTGTCGATGCCGTCCATAAAACACTGCTCAAGCTCGCTCAGCAGACCCGTCGCTTTCTTGCTCTGAAGCTCGGCTGCATACACTGCGGCCCCCGTCGTCGCTTCAACAACAGGCGGCTCGTCACTCGGTCGCACAGCACTGGCTTCGGGCTCCTTCGCACGCATCTTGTGGTTCACGGCATGCGAAGACGGCGTCGTCGGCTCTTCCTGCAGGAGGAGCATGCAGCTCACAGCCACGACGAAGATGCCGACCACGGCGATCGTGCGCAGCGTGAGTGAATACGCTCGGCCGGTCTTCGCTCGTCCGGCTTGCAGCGACTGATGGTGGGGACGGCGCTGCGTCTGCGGGTGAGCGCTGTCGTAGAGATCGTCGCCGGCGCCGAACGTACCGTAGACGCCTGCGGCGCCGTCGTCGGGCTTGCTCGTCGTGCGGTGGCGCGTCGGGGACGCCAGCGCCATCATCCTTGCTTTCCTTTCTCTTTATTATTTTCTTGGCGCCAGTGCGTAACTTATTTGTAAATTACCGCAAATGTGGCAAAGTCCGCACGCACTTTTTATGCATTTAGACTTGGATTTGTATGTGAGCTGAAGTTGAAATTTATAAGTTCAACTCACTTGATGCGATGGTAGTTTACGCTCATTTTCAAAGAAGCAGCACGAGAAGCAAGAGCGTCACGGTTCCTGGGACGCGCGCATGTACTCGTACGGATAGCGACCGTCGACCTGCTGGTTTGTGTCTGCGCATGTGATCACCACGTCTGGGCCGTAGCGTGTGGCGAGCTCACTGGTGGACTTGGACGCACAGAAGGGCGTGCCGGCTAAGAAGACCTTGATCGCCTGCTTCTCGATCTTGTAGATCCACGCGGGCAGCTCCTCGAGCTGCGTGTTCTCAAGCGCGACGAGCTGCAGGTTGCTCAGCGAGCCAATGTGCTCGGGCAGTGTGACAAGCGGCGTGTTGCTGAGCGAGAGCTTGAAGAACCCGACATCGCCAGTCGTGATGTCTGGAAGCGATGTGATGCTGTTGCCTATCAGTGACAAATCCGAGATCTCCATGCGCGCAAGAACATCTGGGAATGCAGTCAATGCAGTGTGCTCGATGAAGATGATGCTCACATTTGCCCATCGAGAGTCTAAGTCGTCGGGTAGGAACGACAAGTTGCTGTGTGTGATCTCGATGTCGTCCAGCTCGTATGGGAGATCCTGAAGCAAACCCTCGGGTATCGATGTCATGTTGGCCCCAACCAGACACACGTACGTCAGCAGCGGGTGCGTGGCTTGGGTGAGCGCAGACAGTTTGGTCCAAGATGCGATAGTCGAGTTCCAGATCTCGAAACCAACCATGTTATGGAATTGCTGAATTGAAGTCGGGACGACCAAGTCCGGACAGTGCGAGATCACCAGTGCCGTCAGCGCTTTCCGGTCAAGAACTGCGAGGAACTCTTCTTTTGGACTCGTTGTGCCTTGCCGATAACAGTTGTATTCGTAAACGGAGCACGTGTACGAGGTCGAGAACCACGGGTGATAGAGGAGTCTGCATCCGGGAGGTTGACCACGGTTCGTGAGAAACGTCGCGAGTAAGTGCAGCACGACGATGCAGCATCCCCAGAAGACGATTGTAACATGAGCAAGTGCAACTTTGTGCCGCAGATGGCTTTTCGTTGGTATCAGTCGCTGCTGAGTGCAGTCCGGCTTCGTTGCCTCCTTCAAATCGCGTACAGCCGGTGTGACTGCATGCAACACTGGTCCGTTGATTGCCCGCCCTTCCGGGATCAACAGCTGACGTTGCTGCAGTTGGGTCCGGGGATCCGAGCTATCGCGCTCAGTTCTCTTGCCTCGCATCGGTCGAAGGAGCCACTGAATGCTGCCCAAACAACTGAAGATACTCGCGTGCGGGAGAGTCTTCATGACCAAGTCAAACGTACTCCGCGCGAACATTTGTCGGGTTTCCATCACCAAGTTGACGAACTGCGAAATATCGTAGAGGATGGTGTCGTCCATTGCGAATGTCGCCGCGTCAAAGTGCTGGAAGTACGGGAAGACGATGATGAGCGGGAGCCCGATGCAAGTCGCCATGTCCAGACCTATGTCGATTAGCACACACACGAGCCGCTGGAGAGCAATCGGGTGCTTGACAGCGCGGTGAACGAGTGGCGTCGAGAGCGAATTTATAAACACCACCGCGACAAAGTAGTGGTTGATCCACTCGCGAGCGATGAGTGTGCTCGAGTTGTAGACTTGAACGGTCTGGGACACCATCTCAGCGAGCTCGCGAACCAGGAACACTTCCTCAAAATACTGGCTGTCGACTTGCAGAAGCCGGCTCCAGCGAAACAGCCGGTACGTCATCCTCTTAAATCGCGTAAGAGCCTGCAAGAGTCTTGACGTCATGACGTCTGGATTGTCGTCGTGTGCGCTCCGCTTGTGTCTGCAGAAAACGAGCTCTTTCGCTCGGACGGACAGCACGATCATCTTCCCAATCTGGTAGCAGTGCGCCAGCAAGAGCGCGTTTGCTGTCCACGCGGCCACTGAAAACAGCGATTGCGTCTTCGGAGTGATCAGACGTGCATAGTACTCCATTTCCGGCGTCGCAAGTGCGCTATTGAGCAAGCCGAGCGTCAGCAAAAAGGCGATGCACACGAGACGAATCACGACGACTGCGCCCCACGCGCAGGCAAAGTTGAAGGGCGGGAGGTACACAGCGACAGCATCCGCTCGAGCTCGTGATCTTCGTCGACTGGATTTGTGCCGACCTGACCATGACCAGCTGGCTTCGAAAGGCACTACCGACGACATCGTCCTGCAACGATTGATGTGTGAATGGAGATCATCGCTGGCGCCTGAATGCTGAGCTGAGCAGTCTTGAATGAATGAAGCGCCAATCAATTAAGAATAGATGGGAACTCTTGGTATTTATATAATTATGGGGAGAAGCCACCCATAGTGACTGGAGGTTGCCAAGAACTCAAACGTTCTAAGGCAGTCTTGTTTATTCGAAGTGGCACACGCAACCAGGCCATTCGCGTCTGTCAACGACTATCACGCACCATACGTGTATACCTCGCTAGTTGTATACTTCCCGCCTGTATACTGCAGTACAGTTGCAAGTCTTTACAAGGTGCAAAGTCCAGGGCTTGCGAGCCTCCTCGAAGAGGCAGAGGGCTCACCATGAAGAGCGCAATTGCGCCAAAATGGTCGCACTCATGCTCGCATTCAAACGACCAAGCATTTAACCAACATTATGACCAAGCCTCATGGCGATGATCGGCGCTGTAAAGCCCAGCCAAAGTTCAAGTCCCAGCACGATTAAGTTTTCTTACGAAAAGAAAGAATGAGCGCATGGTCTTTCATTACGCAACAGATACAAGCAAACCACAATCATAAAGCACATGATGGAAGTCAGCTGAAGAAGAAGAAATACACACACATTCGCTTTTGATAGAGTTCAAAAGTCAATTTCACCAATTTCATTCGCTTCACTCCAAAATAACACAGGGACTTGGGGTTCCAACATTACGATTTTCTCCCTTGAGCTCACCATAATTACTCGGCCATTCTTCAATCCCCCCTCCATCGCCCTATCCGCCAGCATCACTTCCACACGCAGAGATACCAAAGGTTTTTGTTTTTCTTAGAGCTCCACAGCAATTCGTTACTAGTAATAAGCATTTGTGTTTTCACAATGTGCATTCAAGTGATGCGTACTCCAAGCGACAAAAGTACTCTGCCCAGTAGACAACTGACCAAATCAACGGGTGTATAAGCTTGTGTGAGTTATAAATGGTTCTCTCTCTCAGCTCTCAACATTGTTGTGGTGAACCTAGGCCGAGATCAGGAAGTTGGCGGCGTTCGTGACCACCCGAGCGACATCGTTCACGTGCGTCTGGATCGTCGTCGCATTGTCCTTGAAGGCGATCGCGTCATCGATGCCCGGGAAGGCCGTGCCAAGGTAGCCCTCGTAAAAGCCCGGGCCAAAGATCACGTGCTTGTACCACGGACGGTGCGGCAGGCCGGCATCTGTCAGCAGATAGCGCTCGAGATTGATGAGCTTGCCATTCACGCGACGACGCTCGGTGTCCACACTCGCAGCGGCTGAGCTAGCTGTCAGCGCCTTCTGCAGGGTGTCAATCGATCCACTGAGCGACTTGGCATTGGTCGCGAAGAGCTCAATGGCCGTGTGGAGCGAAGCAAAGTTCACGAGGTCCTTGGAGCCCACGAGAGCCGCGGTCTTGGTCTCAAAGGTCGGGAGGGTGTCGTTCATCACGAGCGCGTAGGTGGAGAAGTCGAACGGGATCACAGCGTCCGTCGCGAGTCGCATCGTCATCAAACCCCACCACTGGCTCATGGACGCATGCGTGGCGTAGTGCGGGTCGCCCAGCGTCTCCATGTAGTTGAGGCTGTCCATGGAGCTGTGGTAGACGCCGTAAGTCTCGCCGTTAAGTGTGTACCCGAGGTTGGCTGAGATGATGCCCAGGTGCTGGTAGAATGCCGTGAAGTCCGAGCCCGAGCCCAGAGGACTGATCATGTGCTCGGGGCCGAGCGTGCCGTCACTGGCTCC